>VDFB02001626.1:0-35330 GCA_007258455.2 Sequoia sempervirens | reverse complement strand
TGTCATGTATTAATACTTTATTCATGATTTGTAAGTCATCATAAGGTGGATAAACATAGAAAATCTAGAGCACTCTTTTTTTATGAGATTTTATGACAAGTTATGATGGTATCTTATGACATGTAAGAGCTAAGAATAGAGGGACTTACTTTGAAATTATAACTAGCTATTGTAGGCTTTATTATTTTTCATATGGTACCTATTTTGAGACAAGATATTATGCCAAGTTAGGTAATCATATTGAGTGGGTCAAACTAAAGATTATATGTGAATTAATTTTATTAGCAAGTTAGAAAGAATCTTCAAGGGTGGCATTGGAAATTATACCCAAGTTGGGTGTCATCTTTAGGGAGTTTTGTAATATAGTTTTGGAAACTAGTTATGGTTTTCCAGCTCGTTTATAAATCTATAAATTGTTACCTAATGAAGTGGTTTTATTAGTGAATTTATAGGTGAATGGGTGTTGTTGTAATACTATTAGAATTCTTCTAATTTTATTGTTGGTGAATACTCCTACAAAGACTTGCATTGTAAGTGTGATGTAGTCCTCTTTTAGATGTGATAATACATTGTGCAAGTTTTAAAGTGTTAGATTTTTTACTGAAAAGAGTTTTCCACATGTAAATCATTCTACCATGATATAATTTGTTTAACTATATTTAAAATTATATATCTCTATTTTTGTTATATGTTTGGATTATATATTTAAATTTTTAGTACATCACTCCCTTCAAGATTAGTAAGATCATTTCCACTTACCTTGCTGCCTTATAATTGGTATCAAAGCCTAATCACCTTTAGTTCTAGTTGTCAAGTAGAATTTATGAACTAATCATCATTTAACTAGGATCTCAAGTGGTTTGTGATGTTTACTGTAATAAATAAAGATGGCAATCATATCAGGGAGGATTGAGGTAGCAAAGTTTTTAGGCATGAAATTTGAGGTGTAGAAACTAAAAATAAAATATATATTGATTGATCATGAACTATGGGATTTTGTTGAGACAAATATTTATAGGCCTATGAATGCTACTCAAGCATCTTAATATAATTTAATGGAAAAAAAGCAATGGATCTAATTAGATTATTTCTTTCATATTTTAATCTTATAATGTACACAAATAACCCGCTACAAAAAATTTTATCAAAAAAAATTGGAGAGAACTATCAAGCCAAGTCCTTAGTGAGAAAAATATTCTTGAGGAAGAAGCTCTACTTTTTGAGGATCGAAGAAAGTGGATGAATCCCACCTAAAAGTATTTAACATGTTGGTGGATCAATTAAAATGTGGGTGCAAAGATGGATGAGGAGGAAAGATGACAGACTTTTTTGTGTCCAATGTCAAACTTATGGGACAACCTAGTCATGGCAATTGGGAGAACTTCTATCACACTAAAGAAAGATGATATGGTTGGTTCTCTACTTTCCAAATGGATGAGGAGGAGGGTATCTCTAAGTGCTAAAGAGGATTTGAGTGTTTAAGGGAGACTGAAATAAAGTGGCATGAGAAACAACAAGCAACATGACAAATCTAGATACAAGTCCCAGGAAGGTCTAAATCTCTTAGAAAGTCCAAGGCTATTTATTAGGATTATGTTAAACCTTGTCACTTTTGTAAGGAATGCAAAGAAGAAAGGAAGAGGAAGAAGAAGATTGATTTTGATTATAAGTTCAAGAAGGAATATTGTAATGTTTTTATTACGACTTTGATCATTCATACAAGTGAGAATGCATGGTTAATTAAATTAAGCACCTTCTTTTATATGACCTTGAGTAGACATTAGTTGTGTAAGTATGAGAAGTACGAAGGTGGTAATTTGTACTTGGAGACCATAATTAGTATTTATCTATTGTTGGTCGTGGTAGTATACAAATAAAACTTATTAATGGTAGAGTTAGGAGACTTTATGGTGTCTTGTATATCATAGAATCGGCATGTAATATATTATCTATGGGAAACATAATAGATGCAAGTGTATAGGTGGTGTTTTTGAAGCAAGTATTAAAATGGTAAAAGGTGCTATGGTGATTACTAGAGGTAGTAGATTGGGAACTTTGTTTCAACTTGATACATGCATTGTTGAGTACAATAGTAATTTTGTGAAAAGTAAGTTTGTAGGTACTTCATTAAGTAAAGAGATGGTATCTTCTCTAATGGATGGTCACAATTTATGGGTATCTAAGGGTGCTCTTTTTATTGAGTCTAAGTTACCTATAAAAATAATATGTTATCTGTAATTTTGGGGTACTACCCAACGAATCCTATGGGGCAACTATCATAGAAGTTGTAGCGGGTCCCCTACCCAATAAATAGTGAGGGGGAATTATAGTTGGGAATCGACTAGTTTTGAGGGTGGGTGGGAGATAGTAGGGGCCTCCTACCCACCCCCCTAAGAATAGTAGGGGCCCTATCAAATAGTAGGGTCCCTCCCACCTAGGTGGAATAAGTAGTAGTGTAGGCTACATAGGAAAGAAGGATATATGAACCTTAAATAGTAAAAAACTTGTTGATTATTTGATAGATTGTAATCTTGAGTTTTATTTTTATGAGCATTGCATTTATGGAAAAAAAAATTGCATTTAGTTTTACTTAAGTTCTCATAAATGTTGTGGTATTTTAGATTTTACTCATTCATATGTTTGGTACTATTGATGTTCTTTCAATTACAAATTCCAAATATATTATGCTTTTTGTTGATGATCTTATAGTAGAAGTAAATAGGTTTATTTTCTATAGAGTAAATATAAATTTTTCAATCATTTTAAAGAATTTAAAGTAATGGTTGAGTTGCAAACCAAAAGAAAACTAAATGTTTGAAAATTAACAATGGTGGTGAATTGTTCTCTAATAATTTTGATATATTTTGTAAGGACAGTGATATTAATACATAAAAGACAACTATGCATTCTCCACAATCGAATGATGTAGAAAGAATGAAAGGGCCACTAATGGAAAAGGCTAGGATTATACTTACTAGAGCTATAGCTTGGAACAAAAATGTTGGTTTGAGATTGTATCCACTACTTGATACATTATTAAAAAGTATCCTACATTAGCTCTCATGTATAAAATGTTTGTGGAGGTGTGGTCAAATCACAAGCATTCATTGATACATATTATAGTTTTTGGTTGTGAGGCATATGCATCTGTACCGAGGGAGAAGCGAGCAAAGTTGGAAAAGGTTTTTAAATGTATCTTTATCAATTACAATTATGGTGTTAAACGATACAAGCTTTGGGATCTTGGTGTAAAAAATTTAATATACAATAGAAGTGTGATTTTTAGATAATCTAAGCCTTGTTCAGTTGTCTTGTAAGCTAAAGAAATAAAAAATAAAGATTTGATTTAGTTTCCTTCTATGGCTGAGAAAGTTGAATTGAAGCCTATAGATAGACAAGAAGCTAAGGAGATATCATTAATATTTGAATATTCAAAAGAGGAGGAAGAACCTCCAACTCAAAAAAAAAATCAAAGGTCTACAAGGCATAAACAACCACCAAAAAGGTATCCATTTGATGATTGGTGATGTATTTTTTTTTTGAATAGTAACATTGGTAAACCAAGATCTATACAAGAGATTAGATATGAACAATGCATAGTCCTAAAAATAGCCATGGATGAAGAAATGGTAGTCCTTAAAAAGAATAATAGTGGAACATAATACTCGTGATTTCCTTAAGAACATAAACTTGTTGGTTGTGAATGGGTGTTCAAGAAAAATATTAGTTTAGACATGATAGTAAATTAAGAAATACAAAGCATGGTTGGTTGTGAAAGGTTACTACTAGGTTGAGGGATTTGATTACATTGAGATATTTTATCTTGGTACAAAAATGGCATCCATTATATTATTATTATATGTTGTTATAGCTTATGGCTTAGAGGTTGTGTAGATGGATGTGAAAATGACATTCCTTCATGGTGATTTGGAGAAAGATATGTATGCATGACATGTCTTTAGAACTACATGGGTAAGGGTTAAAATAATTTGGTTTGTAAATTAAATAAATAATTGTATGGCCTAAAATAAAGTCATGAGATGTGGTACCAAAAATTTGATACATATATTTTGAGTTTTTGGATTTTATAGATTTAAATTTGATCATTATGTTTATTTTAAATATGATGGTGATCATTTCCTGGTTATTACTTTATACATTAATAATATATTATTTATTAACAAAGGGAAAGGTTTGATTTTATAATTAAAATCTCATCTCTCAACAAAGTTTAAAATGAAATATATTAGTGTAGAGAAAAACACTCTTGGGATGAAAATTAGAAAAGATGGAGAGAACAAAGAGTTATGGCTTGGCTAGAGTAAGTATGTCAAGTCATTTTTATAGAGTTTTAACACGTAGGATTGTAGACCATTATGTATTTTTTTTATCATTTCAAGACTGTGGGATTAGAACCCACACCTAATATATGAACAAGTAAAATAATAAAGACCGATTCATACCCATGAATGGGGAGCACAAAGACTAAAGAGCTAACTTAAGACTCCTGAAGAGAGATCAAGAAACTAGAAGAGAGCTCAAAAGGCAAAAAAGACAATAGAGGACCATTGTTGTTGTAATCAAAACAACAACTAGACCAATCACCAGGTAGGAACAACTCAACTAGCCTTTTTGGCCATCCCCTTCCTCATGCTCCTAGTCAGGAGGGCATCCATGGTCCACTGAGTTCCATCATCAACTATGGTGTAGCCTTTGGTATGGAGCTTCTCTACTTATAATTTGTGTCCTTTCTTCTTTTGGTTGGGAAGTTTGGTTTCAAGATACCATTGGCAGTTTAAAAAGGATCCTTTCTAGCTAGAAAAGCCACATCTAATATATCTAGGAATTTTGCAAAAGTCATCCTTCAGGTCATACATAAAGGTAAGAGCCTTCTAATCAAAAATATTTCAAGCCAACTCAACAATTTGATTTAGATTAGGAAGATCTTCTTTGAGCTAGAGGGGGTGGCTCATAGGAGCAAAATGGGTTGAGAGGGGATGACTCCAAAGGAGAGGATACAACAACAAGATTTTTAGGAGCAGTGGCTGAGGTTCTCATGAGAATTCAAGAATTCCCTAAATACACTAGATAAAAATAGCATCAGGAGTGTTAGGCTTCCTAACCCATTTCTTGAGGTTGAATTTCCTAGATGCAAGAGACCTAGAAGAAGAGGGGAAATTTTCTTAAGGGGATGTATTAAGGGGATCACTGTACCTATTAGATAATGATAGCCATCATCATCTTCTTGAGGTGCTATTACCTTATGTTTAGTCTCCACACAACGAGCCAACCAATATTCGGTTTCCTCTTCATTCTCCTCAGGCGCAACAACATCATACACATGTCCTGCAAACAAAAATTTGATTCAATTACTTACACATGTCCGTATAATTTGACCAATCTACATACATGCATTTATATGTATATAAATAAATTAAAAATAGTAATAAAAAATAAATTGAATTAAATTAACTTCTTGTACAAGGTCTGAAACATGGTCATAGTCGCCAACGCAAACACTTTATTATTGTTTTCAATTGTTGTTTCATCTTGATCATGTGCTTGTGCAGTGTCAACGATCTTTTCTTCTGCTCTTCAACCCATTCTATATTCTTACATTCTTCCCAATCTACTGAAATATAAAACTAAAAAAAAGAAAATACAATCTCCCTTGTCGAGATAGTCCATGTGCTTGCATTCAGACTCTTAAATGAATTCCATTTAGTAGATCCAATGATTGTCTCACAATCAAGCCTAAGTAAAATGTTCTCTTCTTCAACCAACCAAAAGAATCAACAAACTGTAGAGTACTCACTTGATCTAGGTGTAGATAATCTTGTATTGCACCAATTAACAATCCCACGTGCATCTTTAAATTTTACTGCATCCTCAAATTCCAATTACTCTCTAGCAAGAATTCTTTTAACACATGCACCAACTCCATCATGTTCTCCTTTATCATGTCCAACTTCAAAAACACTCCACATATGTTGGACATTATGTTCCTTGTGAACCCTACTTAATCAATAGAACATTAGAGCATTCTTGAACTATCCCATACAATTATTTCACCATATGAGATGTTCTGTCATATGGATTCCTCCTCTTAAATTTGTATAAAATATATTGAAACAATATTGAACAAACTCTTACAACTTGTGTAACCAGTTTTCACTCAAATAGAAATGATACTCCCTCAAAAAGTTTCTATCATCCTCTGTGCTATCATCTACATGTTTGTAAACAATATGAACAAACATAGCCTCTTGCACTGAATTGTAATATTGTGATCGGATTTCCTCTTGCAGAGCTAGAGTATAGTTTTTTGCAAAATCAACCACTAATAGTATAGTTCCAACTAAAAATTTGTTT
Source organism: Sequoia sempervirens (assembly GCA_007258455.2). Classification (NCBI taxonomy): domain Eukaryota; kingdom Viridiplantae; phylum Streptophyta; class Pinopsida; order Cupressales; family Cupressaceae; genus Sequoia; species Sequoia sempervirens. Next base: position 28,958 of record VDFB02001626.1, on the reverse strand, counting down.
CTACATGCACAAAATTGTCCATCAAACCATCAAGCATGTTGAGAGTGTTTGACATATTTTGGTACAATCTTACTCTTAAATTCTAATATGAATGCATGTACACTATTTTTTTGTAATTAAATCGCAATGCTTTCCAATTTTTCCATCTTTTAAAGAATACTCAACATTCTTAAATCTTTTAACATCAACTAATTGTTGTCCAAAATCATTTTCAACATTTTCATGCATACAAAATCCTAAGAATGAAAGATTGCCACAACTAGTGCATTGTCCACAAATACATGAACTTAAATAAAATAATTTCCCATTAGATCTTTCAAAAAACAAACCTACTATAAACTCCTTGATTGTTTCAGGTGACATATTAATACCACATTCCTACATAATCATGTTAGTATGTAAAGTACAATGTATATATCGAAAAACATAACAATAATAACGAAATTACACATGCATTTTACAACAACAAGAGATTTGTTGCTTATTAATTTTCACATACAAAGGTTTACATTTTTCAAAAGATCTTTGACTTATTCTAATATTATCAAGCAACACTGAATCACCACAAAAATTTCTATAAAATTTAGATTGAGTTGTGTCTAATAGATGTTTTGGATGAGGATTGCAAACTTTGGACCCCACTCTTAATTTTAAAACATCTCTAGCATTAGATGATACCCTTGTATTGTCATACCAATTTTTTCAATCAAATATTTGATTTCAATGTTTAATTTCATGTTAGACCTTGGGAGTTAACCACTAAAACTCCAACATTGGTTGATTGGATCATTTTCTATACTTTCTCTTCTCTTTGCCACTCTTACCAATGTTTTAGGATGTGTTTTTAGAATTTCACTAATATTGCTTAAATTTTTTTTATTCAAAGTTGTTTTATTAACTTTAGCAGTCATTATAGCTCATCGTGTTGCATTCTTATCTTTAGATTGACTGTTCTTTTCAAAAGACTCAATGGCACTAGCAACAATAGACATGGCATGTTTTAGTGATTGATCTTTTATTCTTGGTTTAACAAAAAATACCTAACTTTTCATTACTTTTCTCATTTTCCACACTCTTGTCAATTGCACCATTAGTTGACATTGAAATGATAGTTTTTTACGATAAAAAAATTCTTTGTATAATCTATGGGCATCTGTTCTTATTTGTCTCCAAGAAATTTTACCATGAAGATTATCCAAAACATCTCTTTCAATTTTAAAAAAAAAATCATTTTCAACATCACATCCTAGATTTTCATTTTCATTTTCAACTTCAAAACGATTTTCATTTTCATTAATAAAACAATTTTCATTTTCATTTTCAATAAAAGGATTTTCATTTTCATTTTCAACAACAAAATGATTTGCATTTTCATTTTCATTTTTAACAACAAAATTATTTTCATCTTCATTTCAACAACAAAACGATTTTCATTTTCATTTTCAACAAAAAAATGATTTTCATTTTCAACAACAAAACAATTTGCATCTTCATTTTCAACAACAAAACGATTTTCATTTTCATTTTCAATGACAATATGTCTAAAATCTTCATCTCTACAAATATTATCGATCTCAACATCATTAAATCTAGTTTCTTTTCAATCTCCTATAAACAAAGTTTCCATATCATTCAAAGGTGGATTTGAAGATGTATCTGGATTTTTTCCCATTGAAACATTCTCCATAGCATTGAAAGGGGGATTTGAGGAAATACCAGGAGTAGTTTGTATAATTGCATTATTTTCCACATTCACCTTGTAACACCCCTCCATTTTGGACATTTGGATCGGCACTGCTCTCTTGGTAATGTTTGATTATGCTTGATGTGACTGTGAACTTAGTGATTATTTGATCATGAACTGTTTGGTGATGCACATGTTATATCATGATGTAACGATTGTGTCTGAACATACTTTGATTTTGGAGCTTGAGTACTTGTGATCGTGATTGTTAAACATCGTGGAAGCCATATGTTGAGGTGATGTTATCTTATTTTGATGTATTTTAATGACATGTTTTAGAATAACATAGAAGATATCTGATTAAATGATGTTTATGTTATTGAGCATATCTTGGATGTTAGAAGCGTCAGTTAATGATACTGTATTGGTGAAAAGGATGGATTGTATCAATCGTTTGCGAGCGCCCTACAATTCTGAGATTCCCTTTTTACGGTGTGATTGATCATAATATACATATATATCTTGCACGTTTGGCATGCTCTTTGTTGTAGGTTGGCAGGTACATGACATCGACTCCACCTGGTTTCCAGGTCTGAGCGTGTCCATTGACCAATGGAAATTAATTGGGAGATAGTAGCTAGGTTTTCCGAACCAAATTGTCACCCTAGTCTTAGCGTGTTGCTGGGTTGTCGTCGGGGTCAGTTGTTTTAACTTGGTCAGTTTTCCCTTGAGTGTTTATTTAATCTCAAGTTTAAAGTTTCTTAAATGACTTGTGTAGTTTAATTGATGAGTAAGTGTGTTTCGTTGCAAGGTTGAAATGTGCTTTATTTTATTGATTTATTTGATGAAATTAATAAAATGATGATTGGGTTATTAATTAATTAGATTGACAGTGGATATAGTTCAAAGGATGATTTAATCTATTTAGTTTCAATAATTATATGCAATTTATCTTGGTTGTCAATTGGAATTAAATTAATTAAATGATTCTCTAGTTGCTAAGGAACTGAATTATTTAATTAATTAGATTGAGTTATCAATTGGTGTGTTTATTAATGAATAATTTTGAATAGAAGAATTATATTGTCTTTTTGGAATATTGGATTTAAATTATTAAGGTAATGGAAATTATATTTGAGATTGATTTAAAAGAGATTATGAGTTTACGTGAAAATTATAATTGAAATCTAAAAGTGTTTTAAAATTTAGGAAATAGAATAGCCTTTTAATGAATTAAAATGAGGAAATGGGCTTTTAGGAATTTAAAATTAGATAGTGGGAATTTTTTTTAGGGTTTTCCTTGACCAAAAGAAATTGAATAAAAACTCTTTTTTTTTTTTAAAAAGAAGGGGAATGAATTTTCTTAGGCTTGCAATTTTTGGAAAAAAAAAAAATGGTGTGCATGGTTTGCTTGGCATATTGAAGGAGAAGAAGGAGATGGAGGGGGTGTTGGAGTAGGATTGAAGGGAAAGATTGAAGAATCAACATGAATGGAAGCTTCAATTTGTGGAGAAAAAAATGAGGTTCTTTTCTATTGTGCCCTAAACTTCTTTCTAAGTTTTCCTCTTCAAAAAAAAAAAAGGAATAAAACAAAACTTGTTTATAAACTGAATCAAAGGGGGTTTGTTTAAAAAGAAATGAAATTTCCTGAAGAAATCGCGTTCTGGTTTTTCTTACCAGACGCAGTGTCTGTTTTAATTTTTTTTGTTGTTGTGGGGTTCGTTTTAACCATGGGCTGCTATTTTTAAAATATAAAAAAAATATGGAATAAAAATAATTTTTTTAATTGTTGGTGGGGTGGGGAGACCAACCCCAACCACCATAGCCGCCGCCGTCGCCGCCCAGGGGTCGGCGCTGTATGCTCGGCCCACAGCCACCGCCATCGCGGGCGACGGTGACTGTGTGCGAAGCACACAGCTCCGCCGCCATGGGCGACGGTTGCTGTGTGCTTTGCACACAGCCCCGCCGCCGGGGTTGGCAACGGGCGGTGGGCAGAGCACCCCGCCCTGCCGACCATGGGAGGCAGGGTCTGTTAAAGATTAGGACTTCGGCCCTTTGCAAATCAAAAGAGAATGAATTTGTATTGGGGTTTTTAAAAGTTTCTATTTTTTTTATATGTTATTTTCAATGTGTAAATTTATATGTATGTTTTATAATATATATAAATATATAATACATATATTATAATATTATAATATTTATGTATATATATTTATATATTATTAAAATATACATATATATATAAACATAATAATTTAATTTAATAAACTATGTTATATGGAAATCTTTAAAACGAGATTTTAATTTAAATTTTAGTAATTTATTTATTTTATGCAAATAAAATAATAGTTTATTTAACTAAGATTTTATTGGGCGTAATATTTATTTGGCATGCTATAATGATGGTAAATAGTAAATGAAAATTTTAGATTTATTATGTGATTTTAATAAACAATGGTAATTAAAGTTTAATGAGTAGTCGTAATTTTAAAAGATTTGTTTTTTTTTTAAAACAATCATGTAGGGTTGAATTTGCCATTAAGTTGTAATAAACGGTACTCTCCTAACTAAACAAATTGATTCAAATTCGGTTTTAATTTAGAAATCATGGAACTTTATAATGACATTTAGAGGTGCACGTTTAAATGATAATTGAATATCTGGAAATTAGAACTTTCTCTAAAACGATTATCCCATTGGTGTGTAATCCATGTGGTAATATATATTGGATGATATGACGAACATATTGTTAAACCATTGATGCCAATTTGAATTCAATATTAATTTAATTCATCTAGATGTCTTTTAGCACAACGTTCTAAGTATAGAGAACATTTGAGAAACTTAGGGTAACGAATGTCTTAGTTTACACAGATGGCTATGATCCTTAGCTATGGAACCAAAATTGAAGAGCTTATGATTAACGAATGATTCATTGCAATCAAAGAACTTTGTTTGTCAAATGATGGTGTATTGATAATTTTGATGTCCATTAATTATAAATTGATCTAGTAAAGTTGTATTATTGGATTAAATTCTCTAATATTGGCAAGAGGGCATATGTATTACTATTTAGTATAATTGACTGGAATATATTGTGTTCAAGTAGAAATGAGTTTTAGTTGATTTATTTAATGTTGAGTTGAAACTGAAGAATGATTTGATTGATCTAAATGTTATTATCAAGATGTGTTAATTATAGAAAATAATGGCAAAACTTAGAGAAAGGAAGAACTTATTATTTAATCGAAATGTTCTGTTAATCAAGTAATTTTATTTATAGTACATGATTGGGAGTCATAGAGTGATTGATTGGTCTATTCCATTTCAATGGTGTTATCTATTAAATGTCTTGGTTTTAGTATATGAAATTTCTAGTATGTGATATGTTCCTTGCGTATTTCTTGTCATGGAAAGAAATGGGTTCGAATGTTTGATAAATGCAAATCATGTAACTGTGTTTGACTGGGTTTAGGAAACCCGAACATTAGTTTACATAACTGTCTAGAATGCTTGTAGTGTTATGATGTTCGTCCTCAGTGTTGGGAGAATAGAGTCATTGTTGAAGTCTTCCAGTTTGGAGTTCATGTATTTGTTTGGGATTGTGGTACGTGAGTCAATTTTGTTGTGCCTTGGGATTTGTGCATGTGTCACCAAGTCGTTTCAACCGGTTTTCACGTTCGAGTTTTGTAATTTGTGCCTCCTTTGGAATAGGAGAGGGTAATGTATTTTGTACCTCCTTTGAAAGGAGGGGGTTTCTGTAATTGGTTTCCTCCTATGTTTGGAGTGGGTTTGTTCTTTGCTTTCCTTTAGGGTGTGGAGAAGGTTTTAACCTTGTTTTCCTCCAGTGTTGGAGTGAGTTTACTTGTTTTGTTACCTCCTTGGATTGGAGAGGTCGTGTTATCTGGTCACCTATTGTGATTATGATCATGTGTGTTGTTTTAGGAGAGTGGCTTGCAAATGGGTGCCGGTGCACAAAGTGGCACCAGGATAACCTTTGCAAGTTGGTTAATTCAGTGATAACTAAAATAAACTTTTAGAAGTTTAGGATGCATCAAACATTAAATAAGATTAAGTATGCCTTGCTCATGGACCCAAGGGCTTGTTGTAGACTTGGGATGAGACGGGAAGGCCTGGAATGGCATGATCATCTATCTCGTCTTCACGAGAGGTATTTGGTTCCGCATGAGTAAGCATGGGTGCCGGGAATGCGGTAGAGGTTACCAGGATAACCCGTGTAGTGGGGGCCGGGGCCTAGGAAGATTCCCAGAGGATATCCCTTGACGAACTATGCGATGACACTCTTCCTAAGTCAACAGTTTGTATATGTTCTAAGTGATACTCTTGATCTATTCTATGTCTGGAAGCAATGTAACCTGTGGCAGTTTTGTGTGAGTCGTACCTAGAGTTGTACATTTGATCGTTCCGTCTTGTGATGGGGTCTTGTATTTATTTTGTTTCAGCTTTGTGTGACCCGTGTCTAGTGGTAGATGGTTTTGGTAGGAATTCCTGGTTACTATCTCCTAGCACGGAGGGAGTGGAACCTTTTGGATTCCACGTGGTCGGGTGGCGTGCTTCTTAAACCCGTTGGTTCTTCTTCATGTTCGTGTGTTCGTGATAACCAGTGGAGAGCTCATGGGATGCAGTGTCTTCTCACACTTCACTCTTTCAGTTCTTATTGTATCGTATTACCCCTTAGTTGTTATTGAGGTGGAATTGTATTATGTAATCATATTTGTTGGACTTACCTCATTCGGGGAATGAGTATTGTAATCTTATTGTAATTAATGTAATTGAAATCTTGAGGGATTTCTTATCCTCTGTTGTAAATTATCATGTATCGAATGTATGTTGTATCATTTCCTTATGTGTTTAATGTTTTGGTTTCAGTGGTTGTAATTGTTGTTTGGGTTTTTTAAGTAATCTTTGTCTCGTGGCCTTAGAGGATGTTGGCAATGTGTATTCATATTTCATGATAATTGTACTTAAACAAAAAATAAAATAAAAAAAATTGGTACGTTTAAGTGATGAATTGCAACTTCCTCTAGGGTTGCGTGGCGGAGCATTACACATGGTATCAGAGCCTAGGTTTAAACACTGGGAACTCTGGGATTATGTTGGACCCCCCCTATGTTGTAAGTTGTGTAGGTTTATACTCTGGGCACTATTAGCCATTGTATTGACCTAGTTGTTTTCTCTTTCATGTTGTTGTCCTTTTTGGGATGATTTCTCCTATTTGCCCTGAAGTCGTTGTTAAGTGGTATAGGTCTTATGGTGCAGGACACTAGTGGGAAGGATAGGATCCTCGGTGTAGTGCACAATACACCGATATCCTTTCTACTGGAAGAATGCACCATGGACAGCTGTGTAGGGTGTGTTTTGGTGTGTGTTATGTGGGTGGTGGAAGACAACCAGTTTTGTGATCATTTCCGCCCTTTGCATGTCTTGTTGATGAATGCTTGTGAGAATTGGTTAGGTTGTGAACCTACCAAGAAGTGTGTTTTGATTGATCTCCTTTTTCTGATGTACTTTTGTTGTGTAAAGGAGATGACCCTTGAGTGGTTCTTGAGTTGGATTGTAATGTGTTGTTTGGGGTGTGTCCCAAGTGCCTGTTGGGGCGAGATGGTCATAGGACCTCTTACCTTGTGTGCCTTAGTATGGCATCTTAGAGGGTGGAATTTTCCAACCTTGTCTTATGTTGTGGAGGATTGATGCTCCTGTTTTGGAAGCTCTGTTTGACCTTGAGGGTATCAAGGAATTCCTCGGGTGTGTATCCTCTTTTGGAATCTTGATGTTTCCTTCTTCATGCAAGTATCTAATGCGTGTTCTCTTGTGCCTTACCTTTTGTGCGAGTGATTGCTTGATTGACCCTTATGTGGTGTCGAAATTGCTTTTGCAGGTTATATTGATTAATGAGCTATGAAATGTGTAATAGGAAATGAATGAATATGTTGATTGGTTATAGAGATTTGTGCATGCTCTCATGTGGTTGATGCATTGTGTGGAAGTGCGTGTGTGATTTTGAAAACCATGATTATATTCGTACCTATGTTAGAACTGTGAATATCTTGTCTTCTCTCTCTTTCATTCTATTGGGTTAACGAAGATGGTTGTCCTTAAGTGTGTGGGATGCGTTGCATCTTATGAGAAAGGTTTATGTATTCATAAAAGTTTACTTTATTAAAATCGAACCTTGGGTAAAGGACTTAAGTCCCCAAGTTGCATTCATAATTATGAAAAATGTATAGTGTGAATAGAAAATCATTGTGCAGTAAGTAAAATTTTAGAGAAGGAATTAGTGAAACAAATAAATGTTAATGATAATTGCATAATAGGTGCAATTGTTGGTGAGACCTATAGTCCTCAACTTTATTGTTAAGACTTAAGAGATCATATAAACGTTAAACTATTGTACTTGGATTTAAATGCAAAAAGTTAGATGAACGTTGAAATGATAATGTTGCACACCTTGCCTTGAGTAAACATTGACATGATATTATATTGGGTGTGGTTTTATGATGATTTTTGATGATGTATATTGGTGCATAAAGCACTATGTATGTTAATCCATGACTGTTTGATTTAGATATTTCATGTTGGGATGCTTCACCCTGTTGATGGTATGGGTTGATAGGGTGCTAGTTGGCTTTGAGGGAGTTTTATCCCTATTCTTGCTTGTAGGCTTCCAGGAGTAAGCCTAACCCTTGGGGGGGAGGATGTAACACCCCTCCATTTTGGACATTTGGATCGGCACTGCTCTCTTGGTAATGTTTGATTATGCTTGATGTGACTGTGAACTTAGTGATTATTTGATCATGAACTGTTTGGTGATGCACATGTTATATCATGATGTAATGATTGTGTCTGAACATACTTTGATTTTGGAGCTTGAGTACTTGTGATCGTGATTGTTAAACATCGTGGAAGCCATATGTTGAGGTGATGTTATCTTATTTTGATGTATTTTAATGACATGTTTTAGAATAACATAGAAGATATCTGATTAAATGATGTTTATGTTATTGAGCATATCTTGGATGTTAGAAGCGTCAGTTAATGATACTGTATTGGTGAAAAGGACGGATTGTATCACTCGTTTGCGAGCGCCCTACAATTCTGAGATTCCCTTTTTACGGTGTGATTGATCATAATATACATATATATCTTGCACGTTTGGCATGCTCTTTGTTGTAGGTTGGCAGGTACATGACATCGATTCCACCTGGTTTCCAGGTCTGAGCGTGTCCATTGACCAACGGAAATTAATTGGGAGATAGTAGCTAGGTTTTCCGAACCAAATTGTCACCCTAGTCTTATCGTGTTGTTGGGTTGTCGTCGAGGTCAGTTGTTTTAACTTGGTCAGTTTTCCCTTGAGTGTTTATTTAATCTCAAGTTTAAAGTTTCTTAAATGACTTGCGTAGTTTAATTGATGAGTAAGTGTGTTTCGTTGCAAGGTTGAAATGTGCTTTATTTTATTGATTTATTTGATGAAATTAATAAAATGATGATTGGGTTATTAATTAATTAGATTGACAGTGGATATAGTCCAAAGGATGATTTAATCTATTTAGTTTCAATAATTATATGCAATTTATCTTGGTTGTCAATTGGAATTAAATTAATTAAATGATTCTCTAGTTGCTAAGGAACTGAATTATTTAATTAATTAGATTGAGTTATCAATTGGTGTGTTTATTAATGAATAATTTTGAATAGAAGAATTATATTGTCTTTTTGGAATATTGGATTTAAATTATTAAGGTAATGGAAATTATATTTGAGATTGATTTAAAAGAGATTATGAGTTTACGTGAAAATTATAATTGAAATCTAAAAGTGTTTTAAAATTCAGGAAATAGAATAGCCTTTTAATGAATTAAAATGAGGAAATGGGCTTTTAGGAATTTAAAATTAGATAGTGGGAATTTTTTTAGGGTTTTCCTTGACCAAAAGAAATTGAATTAAAACTCTTTTTTTTTTAAAAAAAGAAGGGGAATGAATTTTCTTAGGCTTGCAATTTTTGGAAAAAAAATGGTGTGCATGGTTTGCTTGGCATATTGAAGGAGAAGAAGGAGATGGAGGGGGTGTTGGAGTAGGATTGAAGGGAAAGATTGAAGAATCAACATGAATGGAAGCTTCAATTTGTGGAGAAAAAAATGAGGTTCTTTTCTATTGTGCCCTAAACTTCTTTCTAAGTTTTCCTCTTCAAAAAAAAAAAAGGAATAAAACAAAACTTCTTTATAAACTGAATCAAAGGGGGTTTGTTTAAAAAGAAATGAAATTTCCTGAAGAAATTGCGTTCTGGTTTTTCTTACCAGACGCAGGGTCTGTTTTAATTTTTTTGTTGTTGTGGGGTTCGTTTTAACCATGGGCGAAGTTATTTTTTTTTAAATATAAAAAAAAATATGGAATAAAAATAATTTTTTTAATTGTTGGTGGGTGGGAGGTCAACCCCACCACCACAGCCAAGCCGTCACTTCAAGAGGTCTACACAGATGTTCTACCTAATACCAGCTGTCAAGGCAAGCATTTGATCAGAAGGAAGCACACACTGCTACCATGGGCTTATCTGTCGTAGCTTAGACACACCACGGTTGGCTAATTTCGCTGGGTAAGGTAGGGGCACTCGGCCTCACGAATTACCCGGAGTGGTCTAAAGATTAGGGCTTCTACTTTGCAAATCAAAAGAGAATGAATTTGTATTTTAAAAGTTTCTATTTTTTTTATATGTTATTTTCAATGTGTAAATTTATATGTATGTTTTATAATATATATAAATATATAATACATATATTATAATATTATAATATTTATGTATATATATTTATATATTATTAAAATATACATATATATATAAACATAATAATTTAATTTAATAAACTATGTTATATGGAAATCTTTAAAACGAGATTTTAATTTAAATTTTAGTAATTTATTTATTTTATGCAAATAAAATAATAGTTTATTTAACTAAGATTTTATTGGGCGTAATATTTATTTGGCATGCTATAATGATGGTAAATAGTAAATGAAAATTTTAGAGTTATTATGTGATTTTAATAATCGATGGTAATTAAAGTTTAATGAGTAGTCGTAATTTTAAAAGATTTGTTTTTTTTAAAAATAATCATGTAGGGTTGAATTTGCCATTAAGTTGTAATAAACGGTACTCTTTTAACTAAACAAATTGATTCAAATTCGGTTTTAATTGAGAAATCATGGAACTTTATAATGACATTTAGAGGTACACGTTTAAATGATAATTGAATATCTGGAAATTAGAACTTTCTCTAAAACGATTATCCCATTGGTGTGTAATCCATGTGGTAATATATATTGGATGATATGACGAACATATTGTTAAACCATTGATGCCAATTTGAATTCAATATTAATTTAATTCATCTAGATGTCTTTTAGCACAACGTTCTAAGTATAGAGAACATTTGAGAAACTTAGGGTAACGAATGTCTTAGTTTACACAGATGGCTATGATCCTTAGCTATGGAACCAAAATTGAAGAGCTTAGGATTAACGAATGATTCATTGCAATCAAACAACTTTGTTTGTCAAATGATGGTGTATTGATAATTTTGATGTCCATTAATTATAAATTGATCTAGTAAAGTTGTATTATTGGATTAAATTCTCTAATATCGGCAAGAGGGCATATGTATTACTATTTAGTATAATTGACTGGAATATATTGTATTCAAGTAGAAATGAGTTTTAGTTGATTTATTTAATGTTGAGTTGAAACTGAAGAATGATTTGATTGATCTAAATGTTATTATCAAGATGTGTTAATTATAGAAAATAATGGCAAAACTTAGAGAAAGGAAGAACTTATTATTTAATCGAAATGTTCTGTTAATCAAGTAATTTTATTTATAGTACATGATTGGGAGTCATAGAGTGATTGATTGGTCTATTCCATTTCAATGGTGTTATCTATTAAATGTCTTGGTTTTAGTATATGAAATTTTGAGTATGTGATATGTTCCTTGCGTATTTCTTGTCATGGAAAGAAATGGGTTCGAATGTTTGATTAATGCAAATCATGTAACTGTGTTTGACTGGGTTTAGGAAACCCGAACATTAGTTTACATAACTGTCTAGAATGCTTGTAGTGTTATGATGTTCATCTTCAATGTTGGGAGAATAGAGTCATTGTTGAAGTCTTCCAGTTTGGAGTTCATGTATTTGTTTGGGATTGTGGTACGTGAGTCAATTTTGTTGTGCCTTGGGATTTGTGCATGTGTCACCAAGTCGTTTCACCCGGTTTTCACGTTCGAGTTTTGTAATTTGTGCCTCCTTTTGAATAGGAGAGGGTAATGTATTTTGTACCTCCTTTGAAAGGAGGGGGTTTCTGTAATTGGTTTCCTCCTATGTTTGGAGTGGGTTTGTTCTTTGCTTTCCTTTAGGGTGTGGAGAAGGTTTTAACCTTGTTTTCCTCCAGTGTTGGAGTGAGTTTACTTGTTTTGTTACCTCCTTGGATTGGAGAGGTCATGTTATTTGGTCACCTATTGTGATTATGATCATGTGTGTTGTCTTAGGAGAGTGGCTTGCAAATGGGCGCCGGTGCACAAAGTGGCACCAGGATAACCCTTTGCAAGTTGGTTAATTCAGTGATAACTAAAATAAACTTTTAGAAGTTTAGGATGCATCAAACATTAAATAAGATTAAGTATGCCTCGCTCATGGACCCAAGGGCTTGTTGTAGACTTGGGATGAGACGGGAAGGCCTGGAATGGCATGATCATCTATCTCGTCTTCACGAGAGGTATTTGGTTCCGCATGAGTAAGCATGGGTGCCGGGAATGCGGTAGAGGTTACCAGGATAACCCGTGTAGTGGGGGCCGGGGCCTAAGAAGATTCCCAGAGGATATCCCTTGACGAACTATGCGATGACACTCTTCCTAAGTCAACAGTTTGTATATGTTCTAAGTGATACTCTTGATCTATTCTATGTCTGGAAGCAATGTAACCTATGGCAATTTTGTGTGAGTCGTACCTAGAGTTGTACGTTTGACCGTTACGTCTTGTGATGGGGTCTTGTATTTATTTTGTTTCAGCTTTGTGTGACCCGTGTCTAGTGGTAGATGGTTTTGGTAGGAATTCCTGGTTACTATCTCCTAGCACGGAGGGAGTGGAACCTTTTGGATTCCACGTGGTCGGGTGGCGTGCTTCTTAAACCCGTTGGTTCTTCTTCATGTTCGTGTGTTCGTGATAACTAGTGGAGAGCTCGTGGGATGCAGTGTCTTCTCACACTTCACTCTTTCAGTTCTTATTGTATCGTATTACCCCTCAGTTGTTATTGAGGTGGAATTGTATTCTGTAATCATATTTGTTGGACTTACCTCATTCGGGGAATGAGTATTGTAATCTTATTGTAATTAATGTAATTGAAATCTTGAGGGATTTTTTATCCTTTGTTGTAAATTATCTTGTATCGAATGCATGTTGTATCATTTCCTTATGTGTTTAATGTTTTGGTTTCAGTGGTTGTAATTGTTGTTTGGGTTTTTTAAGTAATCTTTGTCTCGTGGACTTAGAGGATGTTGGCAATGTGTATTCATATTTCATGATAATTGTACTTAAACAAAAATAAAAATAAAATTGGTACGTTTAAGTGATGAATTACAACTTCCTCTAGGGTTGCGTGGCGGGGCATTACACTTCCAAGTGACATCCTTAATTCTCCCTTTATCCACTCTCTATTTAACACTAGATATGTTTGAAATGTATACATGACGAGATTTATGAGGTTTCTAGTGGGTGCTCTTTGTTGAACATATAGTGTATTCATAAAAGATGCTTATGAAAAACTTACTCTACAACCAGGGTTTGGGACATGCTAGGCATATTTATGGGTAAATCAATTCTTCATCTTAAGGTTACTCAAGAACATTTAGAAATTTCCAATACAACCTTCTTGGTTTGAACTAATATTCCTTAATCATATTGCCTCTAATTTAATAGACATTAACCACATCTTCATCTTTTTGATAAAACTCAACTATCAATCTCAATTTAAACTTTGAATAGGGTTGACTAGGAGCGATCTTTAAATAATCATTGAACCATTCACTCTATTTCCTAACATTGTGGGAATGATTTATTTATTTATTTTCCAAATTCAAACTATACAATCAACAATAATTTGTTTAATTACTTTAGCTTATACTTCATTATCCATGATAATTGCAATACATCTAGTTTCCTAGAAGTTTCATTAATGTCCTAATGACTAAGTCACAATGGAAATAAGAATTTAGGGCTATGCAATCATAAATATTAAGATACTTTACATTATTCTTCTAGCTCATTAGGCTCCTATTACACATTTTGAACATCATCACTTTCTTTTTCCCAAAGATTGAGATGGGGAGTGTAGAAGGGTTATGGATTTTCCCTAATTATTCTTATTAATTGGGCTATCATCTTTTATTGACATTTTCGTCGCCTATTTGAATATGAAGCTCTTGTTAGTTTAGTTTTCATAAGATTTTATTTCTTTTACTTGATCATTACAAGTTACTCACCCCATAAGATTAAATATTACCTAACAATGTCTTTGAAGTTTACAATATAAGATGGTTAATTGTAATTCTATTTCAATGTTTGAATATAAGTTGAACTCACAAAAGTTACTAATTTACCTCTCAAATTTGAACGCCTAACTACTACGACAAGTTCCACATGTTGTCAATATACACAATAGTTGAGTCCCATATTATTCCCAGAGTACCCAGTGTTGCAACCTGGGCTCTGATACCAAGTGTCATGCCTAGAAAATTTCATCGAAAAACCTAACAATTTTATTTTTATTTTTGTTTTTATTTTTATTTTGCAACACATTGCTTCAGTTAATAATCAGTCACAGTGTTGGAGTGAGCGCTGACTCATGCTTTATATAATTAATTAACATGTAAGTTATAGTTCTAATAGCCAACACAATCTCAAATGGTTTGTTCATTAGCCCTATCATCGCTCAACAAATCAAACACTACTCTTAACATTACGAGTAAGGTGACTATTGAATTTAATGTTATCCTGGAATCCTAAGATTGTCATAAATTATTATTCTTCTATTTATTTCCTAACCTATTATTTATTTATTTATTTTCTTATTTATCCTTTTGAGTATATAAAAAAATACATAAATTTTATCTATATATATATATACATATTCTGTTGACTTTAGAGAGTAATTTAAAAATAATAGTAATAACCTTAATATATTACTTCTATATATTTTTTATTTAAAAAAAAAACAAACTTAAAAACAAAATAAATTCTCTTTTTAAGGGAAAAGTAGTAATTTCTACTCTTACTATTACCTTCCTTACTCATACCTTTATTCTATTTAACGTGCTCTTTTAACTAAAAAGAAAAGGTGGGAATATATTCTCATTCCTTTATTTAAGGAATCCTAAATCCTAAAGAATACGTGAAATCACTTAAAAGGTAAGGTTGATAAATAATCACTTTATTTTGTTTTTGAGAAGCCTCGCCACTACCGGATGCGCTAATAAATAAGTCACGAAGTTATTTAGGGTAGGGCGCAGTAGGCTATCTATGCCATACTGATTGGAACATTTTTTTTTTTTAAAATTTTTCTCGTGTTTCCAAAATAAATCATTCTTATGAATATATGTGTATATAAATAATTTAGGTCAACGAACTCTTTAAGTGTCAATCAAATTATTAATACTAAATATTGATGTTATTGCTGCTAAGGAATATATTAAGTTGGATCAAGACCAATACTTCCAACTAAGATAGTGGAAAACTATTTCATCGAATACATACCACACTATTATATTTATGAATGTTATTTTATTTATTCTTCCCAATGAGCTATCCTTGAAAAGCATGGATAGAGTTATGTCGATGCAATTGGAATTAAATGCAGAATTAAATTCCTTCCTCCATATCATTTTTCTGGAACAAAAATACACTATAGGAAAATATAAGTAGAAGCCTCTTTTACACGGCTCTTCTCTCTTGTCTTGAAACCCACAGTTCTCTATCTCCAAAAATAAATTATGCATTAATTATGCCTATATATAACTATCTACGCAGGTTAAAGGATGTCATAATGACAACTTAAATGCGGATAGTGTTTTTTTTTGGCTGCCTCTAAATCAGTCATTATGTCTTCTAATTGCTGCCATTTGAAGTTGTAAGTCAGCTGTAATGATCTACAGTGGTCGTTTATCTTATTTTACTAACATCTATTTAATCTGCTTAATCTATCAAATTAGAATCATTATTTATTTATTAAAAAAACATCCTATTATTTACTGTACTGGGGAATACATTATTTCCACTAAGCAAGGAAATGGACTTGAAAATTGAATCAGGCACTTATGGAGTTGGGCAGAAAACCGCAATCTTTCTGAACATACTTTATTTCAAGCTACAACCATGTGAATTAAGCGATTCAAGGAATATATTGACATGAGGGATAAGTGATTGTCATACCTTGGGTATCAGAGCATGACCCCTATCACTCTACAACATCCATTTACCATAGTAGTATGCAGCTACACCTTAGATGACAGGTGGCACAATAGCAACTCAGCTGATAGTGTTATAAATGACAAGCTACCTTCCCTCTATTCTAAGCTGGTAATTATTATTCACGCCTAACTTTGAATTTAAATCCACAAGGAGTAAAGATATTTGGATTCAATCTGCATTCCATGGATACTTGCCGTGAATACGGACCTAAGACCTAAGTGAGTTTAATTTCATATAAGATGATGGGATGGAATCAGAGAGGCGCTAGAGGGGGTTTGACTATCTTGATAATAACAACTTGCTACATCCACACGCTAACTATTTTCCTTAAATTCGATTTGAGTTGCCTCCATTGTCAGTGGCAATAATTCGACATGACAGGAACTTATTCCTACTGCTCAAGATATGACTTATTTTTTATTGCTTGAATCCATCACATAGATTAAAATCTGTTCACATAGTCCTTTCCATCAGCCACCCCTCGAGCCGTGAGCTATTAGAGTTCAATAGCCAGATAAGAGGGGGTGTAGACCAACATTAATAACATGATTTCATGTCTATACAACCCTGCTTTTTTTCTTTTTTTTTTCTTTATTAGTATTTATTAGGTTCTGTGTAAGTATTACAGATCTGGGTAAATCTGCCACTATATTTGAACAGTAGGAAAAAGGCACCTCCTCATTTAGTTTGAGTTGAGTATCAATCCAACTAATTAATGGTTCGAGCTCCTTCCTGATGAGTGAGTTAAATTCACAGCTACGACAACTTGGTAACGTAAGTGTTATGCATTTGCTTTCCTTCGCTTCCTCTTATTTTGCATATTATTATGAGATCTGGACCGAGAGAGTTTGGGTATTCCTGACTACGGGATCATCATTCAATTTAGTCTATTTTCTATAACATTGTTTCATTACACACAAGATGCAGTGAGGATAAAAGAGGGGGTATCAAAGCTAATTGAGCAGATTCTATTTTTATCTTACCTTATCTTTAAGCAATGCATATTAGTACATTTGACATTTAATTATTTACTCTGCATACATGAATATATTTAGTTTTAGCACAAATAAAACTGCACATTTCTATATATACTTCCAACTATTACAAACAATATAGAATGTTGTCTTAGACCATGTAGCATATATTTATTTGAGATAGAGCACAGGTCGTCCTTCTAATGAAATTATATTTCATTCTTACTTATAATATGATACAAGCTAATATTTAAATAGAATCCCAAGAAAGGAGAGTTTTCACATTCTAAGTTCAACAACGAGATTTTTCACAAATTCTCAATTATTGTTTTAGCACAGAATAGTACAAAAGTCCATTTAGACTGTACAACCTTTCTTTTATCTGATAGGAAACACCATAGTTGTTCAACAATAGTATGGATTTTAGATAAAATAGAAGAAGGGGATTTCATGAGACTTATCAACACTTATCAACAACCAATTTAAGTCTTTTTTTCTTTTTTCTTTTTCTAATTTCCATTCTTGGGGATATTTCCCGTGACTTATTAAACATTCGAATGAATGGTTAATTCTAAGTAATAAACCAGAACAACAATAGATTTTATGCCCTCATCACTAGTACATTCATAAACCAACTTGCACATGAATTTTGATAACAATGAATCTATGAAGATCTATCTTTTGTTTCAAAACAAAATAGAGTTCTATGTATTCCTTCCTTATAGTATTTAAATGGATTAGGGGTTTGACAGTTTTATACAGACTACTCAACTGTTTTCTTCTTCTTCTTTTTTTCTTTTGTCCCACAAAATAACTTTGTGAAGAATGCATACAAAAAGGATAAGACCTTCCTTTCTCATTTATTCATTGAACATATGTGAAACACACCTCTTTAAATTTAGTATTACATTAATATTGAGAAAAAAATGATTTTTACATGCTTAGCAAATGAGGGCTTGCTCTCCACCCTACCATAATGGCATCATGGAGCCTCATGGACTCTAGCCATACCCTTGATCAAGGTAGTTTCTTAGCTCCAAAATGATGAATGGAGTCTTTTCAAATTTTTTTTTTTTAAATTTTTTTTTTTTACAAGGGAGAAAGGATAACATAGCACCTAGTTTCTTACATCTGGTTTCTCTACCCTTGCTCCAACCATATTCATTGCAACATATCACTTTCTTACAACAAATAAACAAAAGGCAAAATGGAAGTAACAAAAACTTATCTCTCTACAAGCTGCTTTCCTTTGAACTCCTATTCTTCCATCCCTGACTCTCTCCTTCTTTTCTTCACTTCACAAGTTCTCCAAAAGGAGAAGTGGGCAATGCCCAAATCTTCCCTCTTCTTGAGATATATAGGAATCCTCCAAACCTACACTCTTTCCCACAAGTGCTCACACATGTGTGAGTCTTGTGCCAATTCCAAGAACTTTTGGGGAGTGGGAAGTTGAGAGTGACAAGTCACTTTTCCCAAGCACCAACACTTTTTGAATTCGTCACATTCATGACTGTGGACTTTTGAGGGGTCTTTTCACACTCCAAGGACAAGTTCACATGTCAAAAAGGTTCCAAACCCATAGGTATAGGTCCTAGGGGTCTATTCTTGTTCAAAAACCAAGGAAATTGACTCAATAATCCATTTTTAAAACCCACAAAAGAATCCATACGAGTTTGATCTTGACCAAGGGTTCCAACCCCAACCAAACTCACATCACATGACCTACAATTGGATTCTACTCAAACATAATCAACCAATCAATAATAAAACCTCAAACCCTTCTAAGTCAAATAGGGCTACACTTAGGACTTCCCAAAGATGTATTTGATTTGATTCCAATATTTATCCATCCTCCTATTTGCATATTTGATTCCTTAGCCCTCCAATACATTTACTCTACTTGCTTTTAGGTCTCCATTCCAATCTTATTTCACGATCTTTATCCCTTCCCTTCTTGCCACTTATCTTCTCTTTAATGTTAATCCCACATCGACTTATTTAATTTCCTGCCCAACATAATCAAGCATAGTTAGACATATTAATAAACAACATTAATTGTAAATCAAATCTTTGGGTGATCCCATAATAGTGGTTTACAGTTTTTGGCCAAACTGGACACTGAAATTATTATTTTTAACTGAATCTTCACATTCGGGCACCTATAGCGGCTAAACTGTGAGGAATTTGAAGATGGGTGCAAACTAGAGTCTCATCAAATTTTGCCTGCAGATTCTAAAAATATTTTTTCAAAATTTTTGGAATCAAATTGCACTTCCTTTTCCATCTCCCATGAAAATTGAATTTTTTTTAGAAAACAACATTTTTAAAAGTGGCCTTTACCATTATAGCATAACTTTTTTTCCATGAAGGATAAAATTCTAATTCTTTTAAATTTAGATTTTTAACTCTGATATCTAGTGCTTCCACTTGGTTAGATATTTTTTATTGAATATTTTTTCCTTAATCAAGTTTCAAAGTCAAATGAATTACAATTCAAACACAACGCGACCATTATAGCAGCGTAACTTTTTTTGTATATGTCAAAATTTAATTTTATTTTATTTGTTGGATCAAGGACTTCAATATCTGGTGCACTCATATTTTTCAATTTTTTTTTGATAATCTTCTATTTTTCCACATGTGAAGAATAAAGAAATTCATTTTCGATGAAAAACCTATGTTTAATAAAACTTAAAAAACAAATACATAACAAAACCAAAACATATTAAAAATATATTCATTGGATAGCTTGTTATGAGGAATACTATAATCATTTGAAATAAATTTTAAATGAATTCATTTGATCCCCCAAAAGATAAATCAAAAGTGATTTTTTATCAGCATTTTGATAGGTGTAAAGGAGACGCATTTATAGGTATGGTTTAAAACTAGCGAGGTTCTATCAAAGGGGTTTAATCTAAGGTGATTTGATCAAACCCTCTTCAATTGGAATCCTTAAAATGGAACTTTTTAAGGCTTAAATCATTATATTTTCTAAAAATATGTGATTTCAGCTAAAATTCATTCCTCTCAGGAATTGTAAACCACTATTATGACAACACCCCTTTGTAACTTTATTCATGAATCATTTACATAGCTAATTACACTTCCAATGTAATACGACACAACAATTATCTTATTTCAGATTCATCTTATAAGTTTGAATCTCATACAATAATTCGCATGCACATACATCTTCATTAAGTAAAATAACAGTGATATAACATAACGTAAAACTATAAGGTTACTGTTAGACAATTCATATCGCTTGCAATATATCTAACCTTCCATTTAGGAGGAATATATAGCACTTTAAGATTGTATTAGTCACATGCAAAGAGAGGCCTTACATATCTTTACTTAATAGTTTGTTTCTATATTTTTGTGCCTTTTTCTGGCTATCTATGTGCTAGTTTTTGGCTTCTTTTTAGCTGCTTGTTCTATTTCTGATTATATGATGAAGCAATGACTTATCTTGTAAAGTGTTTCAGGGCCCCTTCAAAACTTGTTTATCCTATAATCAAAAACAATTTGTTCAAATTATCTTTAGCAATCATTTTTTTTCAAAGACTTTTTAAAAATGAGTGTTCCCATCAAAGTAACCTTGGTTATTGCCATTAGATAGACTATTATTATTATTGAAGGTATTAAGTTCTCCTTGAATTATATAAAAAAAAACGTATCATTTGATATTGAAGCTCAAGAATGTTTGGGTAATTAAGTATTGTTGGTGAGTTCAAGGTTAGAAGGTTAGTAAGTTCAAATAGTGTAGGCAAAATTAATAAATAAGCGATATTTGTTACTACTTTTACTAAGGACATGAAGAAGAAAAAAAATTAGCAAATGGAATAGCAATGTGCTAATATTTGCAATGAGTAAGAATCATTTGTATATTTCATCAATGTGTTGTAAAGTAGAATTTCTTAACTAGGATTTTAGGAAACAAGGATATGTTATCTGGTGTAGCATATTTAGGATGGAAATTTAATGGAACAACTTCAAAACTTATTTAGCAAGTTTAGGAAGTGTTCTTAGTTTTTATGTTGTTATGGGATAAAAAATTTGGTGGTTGTATATTGTTTTAAACAGTTAAAAAGTGAGCATGACAGAATGTTATTTCCAAGATTGGTAAGCGACCTAGGATTAAAATTCAAAATTAATTAGGAAATTTAAACCCTAAGGAATTGATTGATTAGATTTATGATATGAATGAATACTTTGAGTATGAAGAAATTGAAGATCTAGAGAGAGTAATATTTGTAAAGACCAAGTTAAAAAGACATGCTTCTCTCTAGTGGTTCAAAGAAGTTCAATTGGATAGAAACTAGAGGGGAAAAGAGAAAATCACAAAATCTGGATGAAGCACCCCAAGTCAAAGAATGGTTTCACTTCTTCATCAAGTAGGGAAATTTTTGAGGAGTGTTTGCAGTCCTTTGGAGGGGACGCTTTTGCACTTAAAGGAGGATGATTTCATCTTATTTGTTGGGTCAATCTCTATGCATTTTGCTGGTGAAATTGTCGTAGGATGGGTGCACTTGTGTATGGTGTGATTTTGATATAGGGGGCAGGGAAAAATTGAATAGGCCTTTGGGGAGTTCACTGGACCTCAAGAAAATAAGACACAACCATTAGGAGGGAAAAGATGAAGACTACAAGAAGAATTGACTAATTCTATGCTTGTTGCCATCTCATTTCCAAGTTCTTCTTGCATATGTATTTACATTTTCATGTCATGAATATTTTAGAAGAATTCATTGTCCCAAAACAGTAAATAGCATTGTAATTTCCAATCACATATATATCAAGTAGAATTACATTGGGTTAGAGAGTTTGATTATTGTCCTATGACAACCATATATCAATGTAATCTCAGTCCTAGTCAAGTTGATTTATGAAGAAGGTATGTATGTTAGGGTCTGATTGCATATCATTTCCAACTTGTATCAAATCTAAATTCAATTGCAATAACATAGTGGAGAAGTGGAGTTTGATAGAAAATTATTTGACAAAATGACTACTTGTTGTACATGATACTTTGCATGTTTAGGTTGCATAGAAAGTGTATGACGAATTTCCTAGTCATTGTAACTTCACATTTGCATAAGTAGTTTGCATGCCAATTGTATGACAAAATTTCATCTTGTTGTAACTAGTTATAGGCATGTAGTTTCAATCATTTATTGCATCAAAAATACCAAACACAATCTGCACTTCATCATAGATGTAAATGGTTATGTTTCTCATGATTTAGACAAGTTATATTTTCATTTCAACACTTCATTTCAAGAGAAAACATACACAAAAAATTATATTAGACCAAAGGTAACACTCAAGACAAATTTTTTGATGAAATGTCCAAGGCTTGAAAAGGTGAAAACAAGTTAGAATTTGCTAAGGACATTACATTTTCTAATCAATTAAAAAAAACTTTTAAAACTTTCATAAACTAACACAAGTTCATTTGAAGATCCCCTTAGAATGAAGGGGGGTGCTTTGAACAAAACCCCTTCATTAGAAGCACCCCCTTCATTTGAAGCCCCTTAATGATATTTTGTTGGGCGTTTTTAATTTTCCTTCCTCCAAATAATTGTAACCCACTAGTATGGGTTCACTCCTCCACCCAATCCATTTTGATAAGACTCTATGAAATGTAGTGTTATGTTATAGGTGGAAGCACTAATATACCTCATCATCAACCATACTTAAGGACAACCTCCATGGCTTAGTGCAACATGGTTGGTGTGCATGCAATGCCCCGCCATGTAACCCTATAGAATGAAGTAAAAAACAATGAAAGCATAGCAATTTTTAAAAAAAAGTGTAATAATAACGTGTAATATGAACAACATTTAACACATACATTCTCTAAAGTGTGCAACAATGCATTACATTCAAATTCCATATATAGAAGTAATATAACCATAACACATAAATTAAACTCATGATATAAAAAACATACATTCAAAATATTTGATTCATCTTATAAGATACCATATACATAAAGGAATCATTTATAGCTTGCATTCATTCCATGAAATAGTTACAAGAACTCATTTCCAAAATGAGGAAGATTAAATAATAATGTTATAATTACATGATGCAAAAATCCTCCTCGAATACAAATGAGGAGTAATACATATACAAATATCCACTGATACAAAAGAACACGAGAGATAGAATATATCAACTAGTACACATGATCTCTCCAATCTGGAAGATCCTGTCATCATGAACATGAAATGGGAAACAAACAGTGTAAGATGCATGTTCCACCCAACCTAGTGGTACTCGAAGGCCCACTCCCCGTGCTAGGAGATAGTAAAAGGGCTCCATAGGCAAAATCAACTACCTCTAGACACAGGAAAACTCAAGACTAAACTACACAAATACAAAACATAACATGATGGTTACATTGCTTCCAAAATAAAAGAATCAAGTACATCTATTGTACAATACAACTGACTGTTGTCAGAGGAGGAGTGTCACACATAATTTTCTATCGGTTACCTTGGCGTAGCCTTCCTAGGCTACCAGACCCGCATTTCGTGTTACCCTGGCTGCCTCTACCAGTCACCAAACCCCCATACAAACTATGCTTCTCATCTCACTTCAAGCCTAAAAAAGCACTTGAACCATGATAGAACATTCATTATCTTTATTATTATGAAAGTTACCCATTCATTAATTCTTTTTTTTTAAGTTATCACTTGATTAAACCCTTAGTGAGTTACCCTGGTGCCTCTTCGTGTGTCAGACCCCCACTAAGAACCACTCCCCTACTGACAACATGAGGATCTAATCCACAAACCATGGGTAGAAAAGGTGCACAAAATTTGATAACAAATATCGACCATACCTGTAGCGCCTCACCAGGGAACCCAGAGAACAAGAAATCACTAACAAATTAATCAAACAATTTTTTTTTTAAAGATCATTCGATTTAACATAAATACATCAGTACAACACACATACATCCTCAGGGTTCCTCGACATCGCTACTTAAACAAGAACAAGTAACATCATATTACAAACCCACGATACAAAAAGCTTAAGGATAAACTTAATACCAAAAGAATAATATATTTAAAAATAGAGATAAAATCAAGTTACAATTACATCTTACAATAAGCGAGATAATGACTAATCTCAATACAACATAATCATCGATACAATAAATGCACTCATGTACATGAGGTACATTTACAAAAGGAGATGATAATCACATCATAACAAATAACCTCATCCACTAACAAACTCGACATTCACCAAATCAAACAATGAGAGATAAGATCCTAATCCACGAACCATGTATCCAAGTATAGTAACACCTATGAGAGAAACCAAAGGATGAAATAGCACGATTTCCTCCCAACCACGTGGAACCCGAAGGCCCACTCCCTCTGTGCTAGGAGATAATGACTGATCCTTAAATCAAGAAGCAAACAAACAAACAACAAGAAAGCAACCTAATAAACACAACATCACATGGCTGGATTTCACATGACAACATGACAGTATCCAAAATCACAAGAATGCTAACAGATTCCCAGAGGCAACAGTAAACCAATATTGACTCTACATAAGAGACCACAAAGTATGTATCAGGACAAGAGTGTCATCACTTAGTTGTGCTAGGTTCTCTTGGCGAATCTTCCTAGGCCCTAACCCCCATCTTGGGTTATCCTGGTGACCTCAACCAATTCCCGACCCCTAGACAATTTCTCAAGTGGCATCGAACTACCCTTCATGAAGATAAGGTAAACGACTAGCCATTACATGCCTTCTCAACCTACCCTTAATCTATACAAGCATTAATTCACTAGGTGAGGTAATCATTTATCTAAATTAATTAATGAATTCCCAGTATATTTATTAAAGTTTTCACTAAATTACTAACTTCTGATAAGTTGTCCCGGCTACCACTTTGGGTACCAGCCCCTATCGAAAGCCACTCTTCCTTTTACAACAACACAATACATTAAACCAAAAGATAGCCATCATGCACAACAACCCGAATCATGTCCACAATCCAATCATGAATTAAATCACTTTACTCACATTCACCACATAGGTAATGAATTACAACATGCATGACTATTTCAAAAAACCTTTAAAACAAAAGATCATCAAACTCAAACAGAATAAACAACTCAATTCAAGAGTTCCCCTAGCCTTTGGAAACTAAAAATCAGTACTACAAAAGTACACTCATAAATTTATAACCATAACATTATTGTTCATCAAATACAACCAAGAATTCACTTAAATCAACAATCATATAAATTCATGTTCTTTAAGTAACTAAAGATGTATTTTGACTCAACAATCTTTTCTTCATAAGATAAAAACTCAACGTACATAAATACAACATATACTTAATCCTTTGAATACAAAAACAAGTTCTAAATAATGTAAATTCAATAATTTTATCTATTCATTTCTATTTAAAACAATCATCACAAGATTATTATATTTAAATATAAATATATATATATTAAACATATATATAGTTATATACTCAATGCAAATGCAATTAATTATATATATATGTTTAAATATATATTATAAAATCAAATTTAAATTCCAATTCATTTAAATAAAATCCAATTACTTACTAATTAACTATGCAATTAAAATATACATATATAATTTTTATTTATTTATTTTTAAACTATGCACAACTACCAACTTATCCAATCAAACATTTTTCAGATAGATCAGAAGAGTTAATTTCAATAACTCAACATTCACCATGGTAATGAAAACCAATGTCACACTTAGATTCTTACACTCAAAGGTGTTAAGCTCATACAACTAGGGTCATTCCTAGACCTACAACCTAAGCCTCGAGGGTTCATGATGACCCTGCCTACGTATCCCCTCGTGGGAATCAAAGGCGTCGTAGTTCGCCCCACAATGACATAGGGAGTTCAATCTCTCCTCTTGTATGAGATATATTATCTCACCTTTCCCCCATAACTATTAGTTTAGTACATGTAAGCTATCAACATAGTCCATTATAATATAGTGATAATAATCTTGTTTGGATATCCTGACTCTCTTATATCTTCATCTCATTGACCTAGGGAATAGGCTTATCAATCAACATGAAATTACCTTGTTCGTACAAACTTGTACTTTCCTTTTTAAATTCACTTAATAGATTCAACATAGGGTTCAGGTTAGGATTAGAATGTGATAATATATAATATGGTTTGATAAACTTAGATGTCTCGAGTGTATTGGTTGTTTTTATCTTGAAAATCTTCATTATACTAATAAGAAACTCCTTAACATTCATATATGAGGACAACATAGTAGAGTAGATATCTTATTCGAGATACTTTTACTAATAGCAAGAGTGGTGACACTCAAGATCTATTCACAATGCGATAATTAGGTGAATCCCAATATGGCTCCAATTAATATTTATCTACTATGATCAGGCATCATGATCTTATTAATTTTAACATCAATCTCCATTAGAACAAGTTAGGACATAACACAATAGTCATAAAATTGCTCTAAGAAAAGTTAATACGTAATTCAACTCTAGATGGTTGACAACACTATAACCATTGGATCCAAATGTATACATTCAATAATAATAATAATTGTTAATCTCTTAATATCTTTTAGTATCTGGTGAAATGCATCACTTTTAAAATAGTCTAGTTCACGAAATATGAAAAGTTCATCCTGATGACTTATATCTATAAATGAAATTTTTGGTAAGTAATAAGATATCAGGTCATGTTATATTATATGATTACAAATGACTTTATATCTTAATCTCTACACAACCATTAAGATAAAATGTAGTTTTGTTCATTAATTCATGCAACAATCTAGTACCAGCCCCCTTGGTTCAATTGATAGTTCAAATTCTACTTAAGAGTTCTATAGTCATCATGTAGAAGCATAACACATATACTTAAACTCCCTAATTTGAGGCAGCCTATCTAATAGTTTCAATTTGAAATAATGTTAAATCATGAAAACGATATAGGTTTGGTTCATAAACTGGAGAATTTAGTCATACTTTCCACTTATACTAATTATAACCTTGATGATCTATAGTAAGGTATTAGAATATGTCGCATAGAAATGAGGTTACATAGGGTTTATTTCTTAAGTTGATCTCATCAACATCGTCTACTTAAATGATAGTTTCCTTCGATTTATCATGCAATTATATTGTTATTTGCAAAAGCTACAATATCCTTCATTCACCTGTTAATTTCTATAGGCAGATTCTCATATGTAAGAGGTTGATAAACATTTTATGGTCATATAAAGTCTATATCTCGAATTTGAAGTAGGTTATCAATGTTATCAAGTTGATTGTTAAATTATATTTGATTGTATATGGTTCTAATGTCATTGGAAAGAATTCATTTTCACTTACGTTATTGATCAACCACAATCCAAAACTCAGATTCATAATCGTGTTCCTAGTTCTTAATGTATAAATAAGTCTATAAATTTAATCTAAAACTCAAGGCCACCTTATTTCATACAACCGCTTAAAATAAGAACATATAAAACCGTTGAACTTTATTTATATGATAGTTCAAACATTCAAAAGATAAAATAATTTAACCCTAAATAGTTAATGCCTAATAATTCCCTTCTTTAACAACATAATAATACACCCTTACTCATAATATAGGATTAAGGAACAATAATATAGGATTAAACACTAATTTAGGAAGTAATAGAATGGGAGGTGGGTACTTAGCTATATGAATATGGAAGATATTTCAGCTATAAGCATTAAGATTGTCTCCTCTCATGGTGTCTAGCTAACCAAAACTTCGTGCTTGAAGATACACTCCTATGCTCCAATACCTTGGCATCCCGCTCTGTCAAGCCAAAGTCCTCCTCTCTGCTAGTTGCATTTACATGAAAGTTTCTAAAGCCTTCTCAACAACTCTCTTTTTCCTCTGCTCTCTCTGTCCTGTGCAATTTGGGTGCCCTCTTTTCCAATTTTGCTCCAACGCCTCCTCATTGAGGTTGTCCCTCCTATTATCTCGTCCTTTTGCTTGACCCTCTGCCCATTTTGCTTCCATTTTTTAGTCCTTTCTCCCCAAAAGTCCCCTGTAACTCATGCCAATCCCTAGCCATGTTTGTTCATGCCTTCCTTTAGATTTCTCTTCCACGCGATTTCTCCTCCCTACATGACCTCTCCTTGTTCACATTTCTATATTTTCCTCTTGCACCATTTTCCTCCTCTTGCTTTCTTTGCAACTCGTCTCTCCTCCAAAATAGCACACAAATACTCCCCATTTTATTTTCCTACCCTCTCTCCATGTCCCTCTATCCTCTATTCTTTCCCAGATCTACCAGTGAGCTCTTCCCAACACCTCCTTATTTTCACACCCGAAATTAAATTGGAAACTGAGGGGGAGGGGTTTGTGGTAATTTAGAGTCTATCTTTTGTTTTTTTTTTCGTAGCCTGCCATCTAGAAGGCTCTTGAACTGGGATGCCATGCCTCTTAATGGCATGGATTCCCCTTCGTTTGACCCATGCACCCCTTCTTTTATGCTAATTCCTATTTAATGGTTTTGTCTCCTCAATTTATTGTTTTTGCTGACAACATGAAGCCCCATACCTTTGTCCATATTGGTCTCTCCATGCTTTTGACTTACATGCTCTTTTATTTACATATTTTATTATCCACCCAAAGTTCTTTTATGGGGATGTGACAATACTGCAAAGGACAACACATCTCGTTCGTAGTAACCGGTTGTTCAAACTAATTCACACA
>VDFB02001624.1:0-62268 GCA_007258455.2 Sequoia sempervirens | reverse complement strand
TACAAGAATAAACAACATACCCATGAAAATATCACACAAGATATACCCTGGGAAAACCCTCAAGAGGGAAAAAAACCCAGCCTCTAAAAGCATCCATCTCTCATGTATTATTCAACAATAAATATTACAATGCATTTTTAGAGTCTCCATGAACACCATTGAAGCAAAAAGATCTCTCCAAGAAATCCATGCGAACAAGCATGCAAACACACATCCTGGGCCATGCTTTAAACCCTGGACACAAATGCTAACCAGATGTAACATGGAAAATTGCATCACAATAGCTACCTTTGTGGTTGCTTTTATAGAAGCAAGCTCCCACAAAAACACTAAGTGGTATTACACAAAACCATGTAACTAAAACTATGAGATTACAAAACGGCCATGTCCCCTAATTTAATATTGGGTACTCTATTTAATTATTTTCCCCAATATTAAATAATTGCATTTTAGCAACTTAACTTATATCTCAATGTTGCATGAAACATAAAGTGGCCCCAAAATAATTACATTAAATATATTATGCAACGTGTACAACACACCTTTTTCCTAACATTCTAGTGAATAAAGATAATCCACAACCAAGTCATCCCACTACAAGTAAATAGGTATCTAATCCACAACCTACATGACTTATAGATCCAATCATTGAAACATGCAAACTCATGATCACATTAGTAAACTGCAAACTAACATATATAAGAGAATAACTATATAAACCAAAAGACTCAAACACCAAATCAACCTTTGATATGATTTTCCAAACATTTCCATATTCAAGTACCATAGTCAAGGAACCAAACAAACCACCAACACACCACCAAATGTACCAAAAACTCAACCCACCCATGTCCACATATTTACATAATCATAGTCAACTACATAGATCTCATATCATGATTGTACCTGGTAATACCATCTCACCTCCTCAACATGACAACAAACCAACAAACCAAGTGTCTAAACCAAGCCACAAAAATTGAGCATGTATCAACACTAAAATTTCAATGGAGGTGTGTACTTGGATATTGAGTATCTACTTGGATGTTTGATACTCAATACCACCTACATTATTGCACACCTTGTAGATACAACAATGCAACATACAAATCCAACCAATACTGATAACCATGACAAAAAGAGAATAATTTGAGATGTACAACTGAGTATACAATGAATCCAACATCAAATCTCCAAGACCCAATCATCCATAAACTCATAGTAACACCATAGTCAAAGTAACCCATAAACAACTTCGATAAAGAAAACAACAAATAAACCATTCCAAAATAACTCCAAACCCAATCCATTGTGTAGTGCTCTGAACAAGCTTTTAGTTGATTATTCAAAGTCCAAAATCCAACTCCATATGCACCCAATATCACCTCTTGAAGCTCAAAATGAACACCTGACTTCTAGTTAGAAAAAAAACTATCAAAATTGTAAAATATCAAAAAATTACTTTCACCACAACATAGAACACTGAGTCATCTTTCCAATGAGTCCAAGAAGTCAAAAAAAAACAATCTGGACAAATGTTATGCCCCTCGGAAGAAAAAGTGCAGTTTGACCCCAAGACAAAAAAATTTAGCCACCCCTGGTGGCTAGGAAGTGGCCCCACCCAAGCTGCGCCACCAACTTGGTGGTGAAACTAAATAAAATTTCATTTTGATTAAATTTCACATGCATTTAAAAATGCATCAGCCCCTTTTATAAATTTCTATCGGCATGCATTTTAAATGGTTTGAAAAATGTTTAAAAGACTTTTCTAAAAGTCATTGTTGGTAGTTGTGGTTATCAGACTAATGGCTTGAGGACTTACAAGCAATAGTACTAGATGGATTCTAGTAGTAGTACCTGTCGGTACTATCATCTATAGTTTATTTTGCAGGTGGGTATAGGAAGGGGGCTGCCGGCTAACTCCTAGACAAAACGAACCTATGTGCATACAAAAATGCATAAAAACATACATAGAAACATGCATACCATGCCATCATGGTGTAGTATGGGCCCAACGTAGAAGTCGCCTGAGGAAAGTGGAACCAAATAGAGATAACGAAGGACATACGTTTGTGGTCTGTTTTAAAAAAAAAAAAGAGTTTTTAGACTCCACTTTGTATGAAGAATAGTTTATTGCATTAGCTGGAATGTGTAAGCCAGTTCACTGTACAAAACCTGTATGAGTTTAAACCTACAAGAGACTCATTATTGAAACCAAACAATGATTGCACATATCCAAAAATTTGAAATTTAAATCCATTAGTATCATGCTAGAGTGCTTTGAAAAATTTAGGGCTAGTGTAGAATCACAGGAAAGCTCAATGATGATTTTTCATAAATAATAATTAAAAAAAGCAATTGCATCTTAGCTTGACCGATTTATGTATAACCTATGAAACATTTATAGAGAGTATAATCAAGGTGGTGAGTGTAGGTGCCTACAAGGCTTCAGTCTAAGAGGAAGTCTATTTCAAATGACGTCAATCAAGTAAGGTGGCTCTAGAAATTGCTTGTGGAAGGCGCACGTTGGACAAAGACAAAGAATACAATTAGAGGTGAAGTGCCTCAATGATATATGAAAAAGAGGTTGAATATTTTCATATCTACCAACTATATATATATGTATATTTGTGATAAAGAGTAAGTGTGTTAAGGTTTAGGTTTCAAGGAAGACTAGTGATATAGAGTTAGGTGAGTTGTTGTTTTAACTTTAGAAATAAAATTGAGATCTTTAGTGTGCTTTGGAAACAGATGAGCTAATAGAATATACTTCATTTTCAAAATCTTCACTTTTATTATATCCTTTTCTTTTTCCAATCACATAATAAGGATGTGCAAATATTTTTTGTTGATTTATTGTAAGTTGGAATGATTGATCATTTTACCACTCTCCTATGAGAAAATTTTAGCTTACTTAATCTCATCATGGAAGAAAAATGTAAGCCTTTTGATTGATTCTTTGAGTACATGTCAAGAAGTAAGAAGGATATAGAAGCATGGTTTTACCACATCACTTTCATATTATGCAATGTGAAAATGGAAATGTAGTTCAGTGGAGGCACTAGGTAATAGAATGTATGAAACAAAAAAGGAATCCACTCTAAAAGCACATGAAAATAAGCAGACCAAAGTGAATGAGATAGCTAGTGTATTGACTGAAGAGATTCTTCCCACTCTTGAGAAGTTGAGGAAGGTGCATGTGCAATATGTTCAATGATAAATGACAATGTAGAAGTGGATAAAGTCAAGAGGTTTTTTTTTTCATATGAATTCATGCAAGAAAAGAAAGTGACATATGATGCTACAAGTGGAGTTGAATAAATGAATTAAAAGATTCTTGAACTCAAGAAATCCATGGAACAAATACAATTGGAAATATATGATAAGAAAAAGGTAAAATCAATTATAAGTGTAGAAAAAGAGATTCATTTGAGTGGAGGCATGAAAGCCATGTTTGAAAAGGTAGAAAATTCATGTAAAGAACTTGTTAAAAGAAACATTTGAATTCTTTAACCATAAAGAAACTCAAAGTTGAGTAAAAAGTGGCTGCAAAACTACATAAAAGTATTCAACGCATTCAAAACTCTATCCAAGAAAGGGATGTTGTTGTCCTAAGGGTTGATGAGGGTGAAGATGATCTAAAGCTTCAAGTTAAAGATGTGAAAATGAAATTAGAAGATCATGAAAAGGAACATCAAGGGGTGTTAGCAAGTAAGAGTAGTGGTTATGAGGAAAAAATGTGTCTTCTGAGGTTGTATTAGTTGACAATAATACTCTAGAAAATCTAGTATTGACCCAAAATTGCATGAAACAACAAGTTGATTAAAATTACATAGATTTTATCTTTGACATTGGTGATTGGACTTTTATATTTCCATCCCTATACAAACCTTTAATTATGGAATGAATGAGGTCATAAATTGGGTCCCAAATTTTATGGTCCTTATTAAGTATTACAATGTATTGGTGAAGTGGCTTCATGTTGGAACTCCCCCATTCTTTGAAAATGCACCCAAATTTTCATGTCTCTTCTCTCAAGAAAGTGATTGGGACTAGTATTTTTATTCCAACCAAGCTTCTTACATTAGATGAGGAGAGATCTATATTTTAGAATTCGAGGTCTAAAAAAATGCACTAGACACTTTTGAACTCATTCTTTTGAGGATTTATTGGTCTAATGGAATGTTTTGCAACCTCAAGATTCCTTGTGGGAACCTATCAAAATTCTCTCCATAATTCCATTTCAAGCTTTAAGGAATTATTTTTGAAGGTGGAGTTAATTTTATGGACTTTTCTTTGCTATATCGTAGTTAAAAGTAGTATGACATATATGTTTTATTAGTTTCCCACATGTAATATTGAATAAAGTAGATATATATGCTTTGTAATTCATCTCACTAGCTAGTTATAATATAGTAGTTATCACACATGCATGGGATGGTAGGAGTTTCCTTTGGAAATGCTCTATGAATTGTAATGATTTCTCAAATATAATAAATCTTGGATATTTTTAACTGGAGTGTATGCTCTATTAGAAGGTTTACCCCATGAAGTAGCATTACAATGATATTAAGAAAAATGTGTTTCTCTAATGTTTGCATATTTTTGTCTGTTCAATTGATTTTGTCTTGTAGGATCATTACAATTTCTAGTTTTGACTTACACCCATGTTATTCTTGCTATCATCATACTCATGGTTCTTCCAAACATGTCCAAACATGTTTCATGTGTCACAAATACCTTGTTTGAGCTTGTTACTATGGATGTGTCAAATGGTTGTTATACTCCAATTATGGCATTTTTGCTAGATGATACAAATGAGAATGTGTTGATCAATTGTTGTTGATGCTTCTCCTTGTGATGCCAATAATATTCTTTAAGATATTGTTATAGATTCAATCCATGTTTGATATTCCATTGTTGATTTATTTGATGATTGAGATGTAGTTTTCCTAGAGAATTTTTAGTTAAGGATTCCTCAAAATTACTCATTTTAGCCATTTTTTGGTGTAGATTATTACAATCTACATAAGAATTTTTTTTCATTACAACAATTATAGGTTGGAAAACCCTTGGTGTTATGAAACCTTCAACCCACATACTATTGTAAAACCCTCTACACATAACAACACAATTTATTAGTCACTTGTTAGGTCAATTTAATTATTTTTGTGTATCCCCACCTAGAAATCATCCCCAAGCTCTCCACCCTTGAGCTTAGAATAAGTAGAATGCAATCACTCACAACCCACTATGTTTTTTGACCTATGATTATTTTGTGCCTTTATTTTTCCAACATATGAGGAAATTGAAACATAATTTTTACTCTAAGTAAAAGTTGTAAATTTTTAATCTAAGTAAAAGTTGTAAGTTTTTAAAATGTCTTTCATTACATTTGTACTCTCTAAATAAGAAAAAAAATTCATTAAAACAATTGCAAGTTGGAAAAAATTGTGTGTTATGAAACCCACAACCCACATATTGTTGTAAATCCCTCTACTCATAACAACCCAATTGGTTAGTCACCCCTCAAATAAATTTGATTAGTTTTATATGTATCCACCACCTATAAATCCTCCCCAATCTCACCACCCTTTTGCTTAGAACAAGAAGAATGCAATCACTCACAACCCAATGTGTTTTCCAGCCTACAATTATTGATCAATCTCAACATCTCAAGAGTAGGATAAATCTCTTCAGTCAATACATTATCTATTTCATTCACTTTGGTCTACTTATTCTGAAGCGTTTTTGGGTCCCTATGTCCCACAATCCACCAAAACATCTCTCCCTCATACAAAGTCCATTTTGGGTCCTTCTATGACTCCCACCCTACCATTCCCTATCTCCCCCCATCCCTCTCTATCTACTTAGAGTATTTTTTTGTCCTTTATCATAGTTTAAGTATTCTCTTTATAAAAATGTATGAATTTATTGATTTGGATATTCTAAACATACTTATATTTAGTCTTGTATATATTTCTAAATAAACTTCTCCTTTGTACTAGTTCTTTATTGATACCATTTGTGTTTAACAAAACTATTTTCATGATCAATGACACACACACACCACCTTGTTGTCCCTCAGTATTGTTTGGCATCAATGTCAATACACTAAGGTTGATGTTACAAGTTGTGCACATGGTGATTTTCTTTAGTTTTTCATGTATTTATATATCTATGTTGATCATCATTCTACATTTGGTATTGTAACGTTCATTTGCATATCTATTGGTATCTTTACTGAAGTGCAATGATATAGCTTATACTCTAGAATGAGGCATTGCTACACATATCATAAAGAAATATTGTTCTCCAAATACTATATTCTAAAATGGGGAATATTGACATTTTATATACAAGTTATCATTATCATGAAGATATTCTTAATCTAAAAGGTGGAAAATGATAAAAAGGAAGTAATGATAATGTTTTTTTCTCGTCAAAATTACAAGATTTCTTTCGATCATTAGTGGTAATCATTTTTTTGTTGAATAAGAATTTATTCCCATTATAATACCCAGACATGAAATATCATTATGATGTATTTGAAAGCTTTTATGAAGCTTTGAGAAACTCGGTGTTTAATTCATTTTAATGAATGGTAGGGTTTGTTACCCTAATCATGGCGACAGGTTGTAAGCAAAGTCTGTTCAAGAATTCAATTACATGGTCTGCAAGGATTCAAGAACTTCTAGTAAAGAGGAACAGTGAAGATATTCCATTTGAGCGACATCAAATGTATTATTTTCTTGTGTTTTTATGTCTTTATCAACTTGTGTTCTTGTCAATATTGCTCTGAGTATTGTTTAGTTGTGTTGGGTTTCTCGTGGTTATTGCATTTGGTTTTTTATTATTTTTAAAATAGTTATTAAGAGGGGAAAGTTTGTTTGATCTGTGCACATCTTAACGATGGGACTATTTTCTCCTTCAAGTCTGCACATTTTTCCTGCTAGTGTCTAAGAGTTTCTTTTATATCGCATTTAGTTAAAGAAGTAAAAAAAGAAGAGGGAATCATTCTTGGTCGGGCTTGTTGTTGATTAACTATGATAGTATGATTCTCCAGTTTTTCCAGTCTTTGTTTGTAAGGTTCTTTGTTCAATTAATGTTTAGCCTTGTGTTAAGGTTGTAAACTTTTGTGTTTATTTTGTTAAAAAATTATAGAAAACCTTGTTGGGCCTATTGTTGAAGATTATAGGTTTATCCAATTATCTTGTGGGTTTATGTGTGTTTGGTTGTGGTTATACATTTTTCTTAAGGATGTCAGTTTTTTTTGTAAGGTATATGGTAGTTATCTATTGATTATACTAAATACCTTTTTGAGAAGTATTTTTCGATGGGTTATAGTTGGAACATATGGCAAAGGCAATTTTTCAGTTTTGGTTTTCATATGATAATTGCTCATATAGTTTTCAAATAGATTCTTTTTCCTGAACAAAGAACATATATATATATATTATTTGACATGCTCATTCGATGAGATTAATGAGAAGTTTTAAAAGGCATGGATTATATCTTTCTAAAAGGAAATATATTGTTTTTGAAGCTTGGAATTGTTTGTAACTTTGATTTTGAGGTCATTACGTAATAGAGTGTATGACTAATGAAACAGAGATCAACTCTATATTTATACTAATTTCATATATGTACATTTCAAAAGACTATCAGTGAGATGGTACCATTGTCAGTGAGACAAATTTTCCAGTGAGGCTTTGTACATAGAATATTTTTTTCAGATAAGGCTAGTGAGGCCACATTCAAGTGGTTTTATTCTCTAGGAGGGCTTCCACTCAAGACAAAAATTTTGTCAATCTTTTAAAAGTATTTGCTTCATTGTTTATTCAGTTATATTTTCAACATAAGTGCATTCAAAATCAAATTATTGTGTAAAATTTTTAATAGAATTGATTAGTTTATTAATACTGATTCACCCCCCCTCTCAGTGTTAACTGCACTCCAAAAAATTGGTATCAGAGCCAAACCTTGTTATTGAGTCAACTAGGGGTTGTAGTTTAGGAGTGCTAATGGCAACTTAAGAAGGTTTATCTAGAGCTAGGGCACCATGTTTTGATGTTATTGGTTATGCTTTCTAGAAGTTTAGAATGAAAAAACATAGAAATTCTTTAGGATATGATGTGTGGGAAGCAGTATAAAATGCATATACTACTACATCACCTCCTTCTAATGCTAATCAAAAGTGAGCATATGATTGCAATGCAAAGGTTGAAAATGTTATTTTTTGTGGACTCACTAATGATGTCTTGACAAAAATAATGGATTGTAAGAATGCAAAAGCCATATGGGATAAATTATCTACCATCTATGAAGGTGATGAGAAAGTTAAAGAAGAAAAACTTCAAAACTATAGATTTAAATTTTACAATCTAAAAATGGTTGACGATGAAAAGATTGTTGATTTTTTCTTAAAGATTAAAGAAAGTGTAAATGCAATCACAGGGTTTGGAGAAAACCTTCCTGAAAAGCTTGTTGTTCAAAATTTTTTGAGGTCTTTACCCACTAAGTTTGATCCAAATATTGCAACGGTTGAAGAAAGAGACATTAATAAGATAACTATTGATGATCTCCATGGTTTCTTTACTACTTCTGATATGAGATTAAATGAACATAATTTTGGTAGTAAGGAATCTGCCTTTAAATTTGAGCCTGATGTTTTAGATGAAATAAAATCCTCTTTTGTAAGAAAATTAAAAGAGGATCAGTAAAATATAAAGGGAAATTACCCTTTAAATGATTTAATTGTGGAAAGATAGGAAACTATGTTGTAAATTTTCCTAATAAAGATCTTGAAAGTAATGATGAAAGCAATAAAAGATTTTCAAAGAAGAAGCAGTCTAATTTTAAAAAGAAAAATACTTTCAAAAAGAAGAAAATCCTTTATGCTGATGTAACTGCTAGTGAATCAGTTGAATCTTGTGATGAAACTGAAGAAATTCTATTTATGGCTGAAGTTGTTCCTGTAAAGGAAGATGAATCTGATTCTGAATCAGAAATTGACCTTGAAGGAGAATTGAAATCCACACTCAAAGAAATTAAAAATTTGAGAAAAGAAGCAGTTATCTTAAAAGATAAATATTAGGAAAATGTACAAACTATTTCTAAGTTGACTCTTAAAGGAGAAGCCTAGAAAATTGTTGAGATAACTCAAGAAAAACTGAAACATAAGGAGGATAGATGTTGCTCTTCGAAGTCAGAAGTTGTTAAGCTGAGAAATCAACTTGCTTGTTCTGATGAAGGTCAATGTTCAAATCATGATGGTAAAGGAAAAGGTAAGATTTCTGATAATGACTCTAGTTTCAATTTTAAACAATTTGGTCATAAGGCTAGTAATTGCAAGGTCTTGTCTAAGAGAAGTTATAACATTGTTAATGGAAATCTCTATAAATTTCTTGTTAATCTTCAATGTTATAAACGCAAAGAAGTAGGTCATATTGCAACATTCTATAAATATGGTTTAAAAGTACAGTCAAACAGAGCTAATGGGTTTAAACTTGTTTGGAGGCCTAGCGATGTTAAAGTCTTGATAGTTGAAATAGATTTTCACTCTGTTAAGAGAATTTTTTGGGTTCTCAATAGTGGTTGTTGTCATCATATGACTGGTGAGAAAAAAATATTTATAGACTATGAAGATTATTCTGGTGGTTTTGTTAAATTTGGAAATGATTGTTGTATTCCTATAGTAGGAAAAGGTACTTTTTTTTCTTGAAAATGAAATTCTTTTCAATGATGTTTATTATGTGGAAGGGCTAACTCACAATATTTTGAGTGTAAGCCAAATTTGTGACAATAGCTTTGGAATAAAGTTCTTTGACTTAGGGTTTGAGATTCAAAAGAAATCTAGCAAAATAGTAGCAACATGATACAAAACAAATGGTAATGTATATTACCTGCAAGAAATCTCAAATAATAAACAAGAAAGTAATGTTTTCTTCATGAGTCAAGTTGATGAATCTAAATTATGGCATAGAATATTTTCCCATATTAACTATGATAACCTAGTAAAGATAAGTAAAAATACAAATGTTAGAAACATGCCCATCATATCTAAACCAAATAATCAAATTTGCAAAGAATGTCAGGAAGGAAAACAAGCTAGAGCAAGTTTCAAACTAAAGAATATACATCAACCAGACCCTACACCTTGTTCACACTGATCTATGTGGACAAACAAGGACTAAGTCCTTCAACAATGAGAGGTATTTCATGTTGCTTATATATGAATATACTTGTTTGACTTGGTTAAAATTTCTAGTACATAAGGGAGAAGCTTTTCATAAATTTAAGATTTTCAAAAAGTTGGTTGAAAATGAATCTAATCTAAAAATAAAATATCTTAGGTCAGATAGAGGAGGTGAATTTACCTCACAAGAGTTTGTTGATTATTGTGAAGATCATGGCATAAAAAGGCAATAATCAGCCTCTAGGACACTACAACAAAATGGTGTTGTTGAACGCAAAAATCGAACAGTGAAGAAAATGGCAAGAGCTATGTTGCATGATACAACTCTTTCAAATGCATACTGGAAAGAAGCAGTGCATACAATTGTTTACATTTTTAATAGAGTTCATATAAGAACTAAAAAACATCATACACCATATGAATTATGGTATGGTTGGATTGCTAATGTAGGATATTTCAAAAAATTTGGCAGCAAGTGCTTTATTAAGAAAGATACTGATAGCATTGGTAGTTTTGAATCTAGGTGTGATGAGGAAATATTTTTGGGATATTATACACACAGTAAAGCATATAGGTGTTACAATAAAAGATTAAGAAAAGTTGTGGAAAGTGCCAATGTTAAGGTTGATGAAACTTTACAAAATTGTGAACAACAAAAGAAACTTTATGATGATGATTTTATTGTGCAGACATCTAACACAAATCTGAAAGATCAAAATGAACCTTCAAGTTCAATAGAGCCTGTGCAATCAACTCAAAAAAATGAGACTAATGATATTGTTGAACCTTCTTCTTAGTTATCTTCTAAGTTAATGAAAAACAAGCATCCTTCTGATAAAATTATTGGTGATGTGTCAAAGGGAGTTCAAACTAGAAGGAAAATTTTAGGTACAAAAGATAAAGGTGAACAAGTTTATTTATCCTTGATTTCAAAAATAGAACCTAAGACATATTCTGAAGCCAATAGTGATAGTTGTTGGGTTAAGCCTATGCATGAAGAACTTGCACAAATTTAGAAAAATAATACTTGGGAACTAGTTCCTAGACTTGAAAATAAAAATGGCATTGGGAAAAAATGGGTTTTTAGTCCTGAACAAGATGGATGAACAAGGAAATATAGTCAGATATAAAGCTAGATTAGTTTGTAAAGGTTATTGTCAAGTTGAAGGATTGCAATTTTATGAAACTTTCACTCCTATGGCTAGGTTGTAAGCAATTAGAATGTTTCTAGCTTACTCTGTGTACACAGGTTTTAAAGTGTTCTAGATGGATGTTAAAACTGCTTTTCTCAATGGTGATTTATCAGAAGAAGTTTCTATGGAATAGCCTAAAGGCTTTGTAGTTGCAAGTAAAGAATGTTATGTTTACAAGCTGAAAAAGGCTCTCTATGGTCTAAAATAGGAACCTTGAGCCTGGTATTCAAAGTTGGATACCTATTTACATGAACAAGGCTTCTCAAAAGGTGTAATAGACAACAATCTATACTTAAAAGTGAAAGGTGATAGTATTATAGTTGTTGTTGTTTACATTGATGATATTATATTTGGCAGTAATAATGATGCTTTGTGCTCTGAATTTCTTGTAATCATGAAGTCTAAATTTGAAATTTCAATGATTGGTGAACTTTCTTTCTTTTTGGGTCTTCAAATTAGTCAACTTGATAAAGGAATATTTATCTCACAAACAAAATATGCTAAATAAATGTTGAAAAGATTTTAGATGATTGACTATAAACCAGTTGGAACTCCTATGGAAACTAGCTATAAACTTTCAAAGGAAACTGATCAGCCTAATGTGGATCATACTCTATATAGATCCATAATAGGTAGTCTTCTATATCTGGTTGCCACAAGGCCTGATATCATGCATGTTGTATGCTTGGTTTCAAGATTTCAATCTACACCTAAAATGTCACATTTTAATGCACGCTACAAAAAGAATTTTGAAGTATGTTGCAGGCACTTTAGATTTTGGTCTATGGTACCCTAAGCATAGTGATTTCACTTTGATTGCTTACACTGATGCTGACTGGGCCAAAAATATTGATGACAAGAGAAGCACTTCAGGTGGTGATTTCTATCTTAGAGGTAGATTAGTAGTTTGGCATAGCAAAAAGTAGGATTCAATATCCTTGTCCATTGTTGAGGATGAGTATATAGTGGCTTCTACTTGTTGTACATAGGTTCTTTGGATGGTTCATACCTTGAAGGACATACAGGTTGATGTTGTTAGACATGTTCATGTTTTATGTGATAATACAAGTACTATTAATATCTCCAAAAACCCTGTGCAACATTCTAGAACTAAACATATTGATATAAGGTATCATTTTCTACTAGAAAAGGTGTTGGAAAATGAAGATGTACTAGATTTTGTGGCATCTAATGATTAGGTGTTTGATATCTTTACAAAAACCCTTCCTAAAGCTCAATTTTAAAAGCTTAGAGAGAAGCTTGGAGTTGTCTCTATTAGTTCTCTTCCATGTTAACTCTAGTGCATGGAGTCAGGGGGAGCAGTTCTTGAATATTCCTTTGTCCCTTAGTTTGTTTTGGCATTGTGTCAAAAGGAGGATATTTTTGCACAATTTGATATATGATGCTTAGAATTCATGTTGTGTATCTGATGTTATGTACAGTGCAACTTGTGTTTTTGGCAGTGCTATGTTTCACAGTGTTATGCAGTATTTATGTTGATATGCTTTGATTATTTAGTATTTAGTTGTGTCTGATGGTTTATCTGCTATGTGATAGGATGGGATGGATATGCACTTCGTGCAATCATCATGTTCAAAATAGGTATATTATATCTTTTTGTTTTCCATCAATGCCAGAGGGGGAGTATGTTGTCCCTCGGTACTATTTGGCATTAATGTCAATACACTAAGGTTGATGTTATAGGTTGTGCACATGGTGATTTTTTTCAGTTTTGCATGTATTCATATATCTATGTTGATCCTCATTCTGCATTTGGTATTGTAATGTTCATTTGCATATCTATTGGTATCTTTACTGAAGTGCAGTGATACAGGTTACACTCTAGAATGAGGCATTGCTACACATATCATAAAGAAATATTTCTCTCCAAATACTATTCTAAAATGGGGCATATTGAAATTTTTTATACAATGCATCATTATCATGAAGAAATTCTTAATCTAAAAGGTGGCAAATGATAAAAAGGAAGTAATGATAATTTTTTTTTTTCTCAAGTCAAAATTACAAGATTTCTTTGGATCATTGATGGTAATTATTTTGTTGGTGAATGGGAATTTATTACCATCATAATACCTGGACATGAAATATCATTATGATGTATTTGAAAGCTTTTATGAAGCTCTAAGAAACTCTATGTTTAATTCATTTTCTTGAATGGTAAGGTTTCTTACCCTAATCATGGTGGCAGGTTGTAAGCAAAGTTTATTCAAGAAGTTGGTTACATGGTCTACAAGGAGTCAAGAACTTCCAGTAAAGAGGAACAGTGAAGATATTTTGTTTGAGCGACATCAAGTGTATTTTTTCTTATGTTTTTATGTCTTTATCAACCCATGTTCTTGTTGATATTGCTCTCAGTATTGTTTAGTTGTGTTTGGTTTCTCGTGGTTATTGCATTTGGTTTTTTCTTATTTTTAAAATAGTTATTAAGAGGGGAAAGTCTGTTTGATCTATGCACATCTTAACTAAGGAAATTTTTTCTCCTTCAAGTCTTCACATTTTTCCTTATAGTATTTAAAAGTTTCTTTTATATCACATTAGTTAAAGAAGTAAAAAAGGAAGAGGGAATCATTCTTGGTCGGGCTGGTTGTTGATTAACTGTGATAGTATGATTCTCCAGTTTTTCCAGTCTTTGTTTGTAAGGTGCTTTGTTCAATTAATGTTTACCCATGTGTTAGGGTTGTAAAAATTTGGGTTTATTTTGTTAAAAATTAGAAAAACCCCTTGCCAAACCTGTTGTTGAAGATTATAGGTTTATCCAATTGTCTTGTGGGTTTATGTGTGTTTGGTTGTGGTTATACATTTTTCTTAAGGATGTCGTTTTTTTTTGTAAGGTATATGGCAATTATCTATTGATTATACTAAATACCTTCTACACAAGTTTTGTTCGATGGATTATAGTTGGAACATATGGAAAAGGTAGTTTTCAGTTTTGGTTTTCATATGACAGTTGCTCATATAGTTTCTAAATAGATTTTTTTTCTTGAACATAGAACATATACATATTATTTGACATGCTTATTCGATGAGATGAATGAGAAAATTTGAAAGGCATAGATTATATCTTTCTAGAAGTCAATATATTCTTTTTGAAGCTTGGAATTTTTTGTAACTCTGATTCTGAGGTGATTGCAGAACATAGTGTA
Organism: Sequoia sempervirens; assembly: GCA_007258455.2. Classification (NCBI taxonomy): domain Eukaryota; kingdom Viridiplantae; phylum Streptophyta; class Pinopsida; order Cupressales; family Cupressaceae; genus Sequoia; species Sequoia sempervirens. The sequence goes on along the minus strand of VDFB02001624.1, from coordinate 47,713 downwards.
TGAATAATGAAACATAGATCAACTTTGTATTTATACTACTTTCATATATGTACATTTCAAAATACTATCAATGAGATAGCACCATTGTCAGTGAGACAGATTTTCTAGTGAGGCTTTTTACAAAGAATTGTTTTTGTAGATAAGGCTAGTGAGGCCACATTCAAGTGGTTTTATTCCCTAGGAGGGTTTCCACTCAAGAAAATTTTTGTGTCAATCTTTTAAAAGTGTTTTCTTCATTTTTTACTTAGTTATATTTCTAGCATAAGTGCATTCATAATAAAATTATTGTTTAGAAGTTTTAAAAGAATTGATTAGTTTGTTAACTCTAATTCACCCCCCTCTTAGTGTTGACTTCACTCCAACACACCTCTCCACCTCTCCCACCCTACATGGATCTCTATATTATGTTCACCTAACCTCTCTCTACCTACCTCTCCCTATCTCCCTCCTTCCCTCTCTCTCTCCCTCCTTCCCACACTACCTCTCCACCTACCCCTCTCTCTCTCTTTATTTAGAAAGACATAAAATAAGTTTTATTCATTTCAATTCCAATCTTATTAATTAAAAAATTTATACCATGTGATGACTACTAAGAGGCTTCTATGGGTATACCACATGTGTAGACCTATTATAATTGGAATGTGTGCTAGAAATTAGAAAATTGAACCTATTCAATTTTAGGAAATCTAAGATGTCTAGAAACACTTTGTAGTATGTTGTAGACACACTAATTCCACCACATTTGATCTTTAATTCTTGATATTAATTCATCCTAACAAATTCCCTCTAACATCACCATGTTGACTAATTAATTTAATTACTTAATTTATTTCTCCATGTCATAACATTATATTTCCAATTTATTTATCTTCAAGCCTCTTTTTGCTTAGCTTTGAGAGTGCCTTTATGATTAGAAAATGGAAATGTTTCTTAAATTAACTAGTTATTTACAAGACTTGTCTACCTTTTTAGATAAGACTTTCATGTCTCCACCCAACTGATTCTTTTTTCTATACTTAGATCTGATTTTACCTTTTCCCTACCATCTATTTCCAATTGTTTTTTTTCCATGGAATTCTTAATTTCAAAAATATTATCATCTAGGGAAAGCGCTATTATACCCTTTTATCCTTGAATTGCATCATACCTCATAACAAGAGTCTACCAATAAAACCCTTTACCCTTCATTATCATTGAAAAATTTTGTAGTAGGTGTGTGCTACCATTTTTCTATTAAAAACCATCCAACTATACCAGGACTATGTTGGTTTAAAGACAAATACACATACCATTCATTCTAATATTCAATCATGCATCTGAGAGACCATATCAAATGGAGCCTTTATGTAATATTTTATTGGATTATTTCTTGTAGATTACATAATGAAATTGCATGGCTTAATATTTTATTACAATTTTGGACTGGAAGGAGTGATGGAATAATAAGATAGATGGAATTATACTTCTTGTAGGAGTAGCCTATAGCTATGTACCAATGACAAGGGATTATGGAATGATTGGATGGTGGATAGGAATATAAGCATGGGGAGATTGAAGGTTAATGGGTTGCCAGGAGATATTTAATGATTAGGATGGAAAGATGCATGGATAATGAAAGGACTATTATGGATGAAAAATGCTTAGATTAATAAATTTATATTGGCCTAAAATGAACCTAATGGATTAATACAATGATGATGGATGTTAGGTTTAGGGTTTAAGGTTTAACCTAATGGATTTATGCAATGATGGTGATGGATTAATCCAAAGAGACATAAATATGGTGTTGAAAGACCTTATAATGAATAAAATGAATGAAATAGATAATGTATTGATTGAAGAGATTCTTCCTACTCTTGAGAAGTTGAGAAAGGTGTGTGTGTAGTATGTGCAATGGGAAAATGGCAGTACAAAATTGGATAAATTCAAGAGGTTTTGTACTACTTATGAAATTGTGCAAGAAAAGAAAGTGAGATGATTCTTTAAGTGGAATTGAACAAATGAACTCAAAGATTCTAGAAAAAAAATTATATTCAAATTAATTTAATTAGTAGCCATATTAATAAACCATCTAGGTGAGACAAAAATCATATTCAAAACTAAATAAAATTTTCACCCAATAACATTTAAATCCCTTGATGTATCCATGATTTGCATGATTTTAAATGTATAAGCACTTGAATAAGAAACACATCAAGTTATACCTACCTCCCTTCCTCTCTAACTACCTTACCCTCAATACATCCCACCCAACTTCTCTTTCTACCTATCTCTCCTCCCCAACTTCCTCTCTTTATCTACTTGTCTCTCCCCTTCCCTCTATCCTTTCCCTATCTCTCCTCACTCTCTCTACCTACTTCATCTATTACTTCAACCTTACCTCTCTCTACCTACCTCTACATGTCTCCCTCATTTCCTCTCTCTCCCTTTATCCCTCCCATCCGACCTTGCTAGATCTCTCCCTCCCCCATCCCTCTATACTTCACTTTATATCTCCTCTCTCACCATCCCTCCTAAACTTCTTCTCTCACCATATCTCCTTACCACTTCCTATCTCCCTCCTTCCCCCTCTCTCTCCCTCATACACACACAACCGAGCTCTCCACAATCTCTCTCTACCTAACTCTCGATACCTTCCTCACCTACCATACCTCTCTTCATCTCCCTCCTTACCTCTTTCTATTCCTCCCTCTATCCTTGCCACCCTACCAATCTCTATATTCATCCTTCTCTCTTTCTCTCCCTTTCTCTTTCATATACTTTCTATTAGGATGCTTGCATAAGAATTCTAGGATTGCTTATATGAAACTTAGTGAAATAGCCTTGTTTTTATACATAACTTAACATTAAATATCAAAATTAAAATATCACAAGCCAACATCAAATCTAGGAATTTAAATCATTAAAATACCACAAAAAACATATCCCAAGGGGGGGCGAGTCCTAGGTCTAAGTGAGGACCCATTCACCATGTGGCGAATGGGTCCTAGCTCACTTAGCTAGGACACACTTTGAAAAATTTCTAACATTATGTGAAAATAGGGTCCTAGGACCTAGTGAGGACCCATTCGCCAGGTGGAAAATGGATCCTATGTCACTAACCTAGGATACACACCTTAGAGAATTAAGTGTTGTGTATTAGGTGGCGAATACATGTATTAGCACTTTCCCTAGATGATACGATTATTGAACTTAAGAATTCCATGGGACAAATACAATTGGAAATAGATAATAAGGAAAAGGAAAAATAAAATATAAGTGTAGAAAAAGAGAATTAGTTGGGTGGAGACATCAAAGTCTTATCTGAATAGGTAGAAATCTTGTAAATAATATATTTTGTTCACTTCAAAATAAAAAGATGTAGCTATAAACAACATCTTAATGAATTTATTTTGTCCACTTCAAAATAAAAAGATGTTGCCACTTTTTTCTCATTTGAAAGTGTTTCAATGATTAGAGAATGGAGATATTCTTTTAACAAGTTATTTACAAGAATTTCTATCTTTTTTGATAATAATTTCATGTCTCCACCCAACTGATTCTCTTTTTCTGCAATTAGATCTGATTTTTCCTTTTCCTTATCATAAATTTTCAATTACATTTGTTCAATGGAATTCTTGAGTTCAAAAAAATTGACTTAATTTGTACAACTCCACTTATAGAATCATCTCTCAGTTTCTTTTCTTGCACAAATTCATATGCAATACAAAACCTCTTCAGTATATCCATTTCTACATTACCATTTTCCCATTGCATATATTGCACATTCACCTTCCTCAACTTCTCAAGAACATGAAGAATCTCCTCAGTTAATACTCTACCCCTCCCTATCTCCCTCCTTCCCCCTATCTCCCTCACACACACAACCCCTCTCTACCTACCCCTCCTTGTCTCTAACCCTCTTTATACCTACCTCACCTACCGTACCTCTCTCTATCTCCCTTCTTGCATCTTTCTTTTGAAACACTTGAAAAGAAGTAGACCAAAGTGAATGAGATAGATAAGCATTGTAACTCTTTCTTTGTGTTTTCCAACACTGCAATTAATGTGAGCATTTTTTTGTTCTAATAAAATCAAAAAAGTGAAATGTCATTTTTACTATACCAAATAGATGTTCCAATCAACCTTACTTCTCTCTCTCTATATACAACCTTAATTCTTTGATGAAGGTTGTTTCACTACATCTACCATATCATCCTCCATCTATATAATATTAATCTATTCTTTTATTTCATTATGAACTACTACTTCCTCTTTCTTCAATTTCTTCATTGTAAGTTATTTCAACACTAGGGTATGTGTAGGATCATGATGGGCCAAAAGTGGCAATATGATGGGTATGTGGCTGATGACTTTTTTTAACCCAAAATTGATGAAATGGAAAGGGTTTTTAAAGGATATTCTCAACTTTCCACCAATATTTAAATTATAATTTAATTTGAAAGTAATGAGTAATTATTATTCATTTTCTATTCAAATTATGACCAAAGTCCTAATTGATAGGCTGATTGAAAAAAATCTATACTTTTCAAACAATATCATATTTTTTGAATCCAAAACATGTGTCACATTCTATGCTTTGCATACTATAGGATTAAAAAAATAAAAATTGAAATTCATGAATTTTTGACCAATGTAAGGTGGTCACACATACAAGTTTTTTATAGTTTTTAAAAGTTGTAATAAAAAAATCATAATTAATTATTTACTTGGAAAAAAATTACAAAAAAATATGCATCACATCGGGACAAGTCCTCTACTTAAATATTATAAAAAAATATTATCATTTTATTGTGGTTAGGGTGGTTAGATAGACACCTACTTATTTTTTCCCTAAAATTTAAGTACTACTGCATTGAAATTTCAAATTTTCACCAAATAGATTTTTGTTTTAAACAAACCTAGTAGTTTAGAAACTACATTCAATTTTTTTGTCTATGTGCAAGATCATCATCAAAGAAATAGGCCCTTAATGGCAAAAAATTGAGAAAAATCAGAGTTAGGCAACTTGACGTAAAAATTTGAATAAGTTATCTATATGATTTCAAAAATATGTAAGAATAGAATCTGTAGAAAATTGAATGTAGTTTCTAAACTACTAGGTTTGTTTTAAAAAATTCTATTTGGTGAAAATTTGAAATTTCAATGTAGTGGTACTTAAATTTTAGGGAAAAAATAAGTAGGTGTCTATCCGACCACCCTAACCACAATAAAATGATAATTGGTTTTATAAGATTTTAGATATAGTAGAGGACTCATGCCTCGATGTGATGCATATTTTGTAATTTTTTTCCAAGTAAATAATTAATTTATGAAATTTTTCTTATAATTTTTTTTAAAATATAAAACTCATGTCCTACCACCTTAACTTGGTCAAAAATTCATGAAAATTCAATTTTTTTTTTTTAATCCTATAAATGTGAATCATAGAATGTGATGCATTTTTTGGATTCAAAAAATGTGATACCATTTGAAAGCTATAGATGTTTTTCAATTAGCCTATCAATTAGGACTTTTAGTTATAATTTGAATAGAAAATGAATAATAATTACTTATTAAATTCAAAATAAAGCATAATTTATACTGGTGGAATGCTGAGAATCTCCTTTAAAAACCTTTTTTGTTTCATCAATTTTGTGTAAAAAGATAGTCGCCGGCCACATACCCATCATATTGCCAATTTTTGGCCCATCATGATCCTGCACATAACCTTCTACAAATTTTATTCTTACATAATTTTGAAATAATATAAGATAACTTATTCAAATTTTGATGTCAAGTTGCCTAACTCTTATTTTTCTAATTTTTTTTGCCACTTAAGGGCCTTTTTTCCCATGATGAGCTTGTACATACCCACAATCTTTATGTCTCTCTTTGGGTTAATCCATCATCATCATTGCATTAATCCATTAGGTTAAACCTTAAACCATAAACCATAAACCTAACATCTATCATCATTGCATTGATCCATTGCATGAAACTATAAATGATTAATGTTATCCATATTTACACTATAATTGATTAATTGAACAATTGAAGGCTCACTTTACCATGTAATTGATGCAATCATCATAATTAATCATTCAAAATTTTACTCAAATTTGTTTATAAAGCATGTGGATGAGAGTTTTAAATATTCAAATGCCTTATAAAAGCTATGAATTATTAAAGAAGAAAGTGATAGAGCAACTAGATTTTTTATAAATAGTGATTGTATTGATAAAGAACTAGTACAAAGGAGAAGTCTCTTTAGAAATATATGCAAGACTAAATATAAGTGTTATAAATTCAAAATTCAGTAGTAAATATATTTTAGCACTGGAAAAGATATGGATGATAAGTTATAATTGAGAATATTAGAATATCCAAGTCCATATAAAATTTCACAATTGTAGAAATAACATAAGGTACTAGTCAGTGAGTGAGGGAGGGAGAGATATATTTGAAAAGTAGTTATCACTAGATCATAATAGATAGAGGGAGAGATAGTTTTGAAAAGTAGTTATCTACCTCTCCCTCCCCCCCCGCTCTCTCTCTCTCTCAATATATTTCTCTTTATACCTCTCCCACCCTACCTTTGTATCTATATTTGCGTAAATATCTCTTTATTCATTGCACCTTACCTCTTTGTACCTACACCTCATTCCCTCCCTCATTCCCTCTCTCTCTCCCTCCCTCTCTCTCTCTATTCCTCCCTTCCTCTCTCTATCTGCACTCACTCTCTCCCTCTTGACCTACCTTTCCCTCAATCCATCCCACCCACCTCTCTTTCTACCTACCTCTCTACCCAAGTTCCCAACTTCCCCCCTCTATCTACTTTTATCTCCTCTTCCCTCTCTACTTTACCTATCTCTCATCACTCTCTACCTACCTATTCCTCTATTCCTTCAACCTTACCTCTCTTTACCTACCTCTCCATGTCTCTCCATCCCCCTATCCCTCTATCCCCCTATACCTCTCTCCACCTATGGGAAGAGGAAGGTTAGGAGGGATGGTGTGAGAGGAGCGATAGAGTAAAGTATAGAGGAATGCATTTGTTCCATGGAATTCTTAAGTTCAATATGGATTTTTATTTCATACATTATTTTTTACCAATATAGTCCATATTTTCATTATAAATGATTAATTGAATAAATTTAATAATGAATTGATGAAACTATAAAAGATTAATGTTATTGATATTTACACTATAATTGATTAATTAAACAATTGAAGAAAGATATTTTTTACCATGTAATTGATGCAATCATCATAATTAATCATTCATAATTTTCCTCAAATATTTTTATAAGGCATGTGGATGAGAGTTTGAAATATTTAAATTCCTTATAGAAGTGTGAATTATTAAAGAAGAAAGTGATAGAGCAACTAGAGTTTTTTAAAACAATGATGGTATTGATAAAGATCTAGTACAAAGGAGAGTTCTCTTTAGAAATATATACAAGAATAAATATAAATGAGATAAATTCATCATAAACAATGGCCAAAAATATAAATAGATAAATATTGGGAAAGTGGAGAGGGAAGGGTAGAGAGAAGTAGATAGAGGGGGGAAGTTGGGAAGGAGGGAGATGTAGGTAGAAAGAGAGGTGGGAAGAGATGGATTAAGGGAAAGGTAGAGAGAGAGGGAGAGGGTCAGTGGAAATAGAGATAGGGAGGTAGGGAGGTGTATGAAGAGAGGTAAGGGTGTGTGTGAGGTAGAGATGGAAGGAGTGAGATAGCGGGTGGTAGGGTGGGAGGGATAGAAGGACCCAAAATAGACTTATTAGGAGGGGGAGATGTGATGGTGGATTATGGGACATAGGCACCCAAATTGTATTTATAGCTTCAACAAGGGATAGGAATAATGTTTATGGATAGGGATAGGGATAATGTTTTTGAGCTGGTATAATGGAGGGAGATGGTGAAAAATGGTTTGGAAGAATGATAACACAATATATTGACTTAAGATATTCTTCCTTCTCTTGAGAAGTTGAAATGGAAAAGTAATATGAAGAAGTAGAACAAAGTGAATGTGATAGATAGTGTATTGAATGAAGAGATTATTCCCACTCTTGAGAAGTTGAGGAAGGTGCATGTGCAATATGTGCAATGGGAAAATGGCAATGTAGAAGTGGATAAAGTCAAGAGGTTTTGTATTGCATATGAATTTGTGCAAGTAAAGATTGTGAGGGATGATGCTATAAGTGGAGTTGAACAAGTGAACTCAAAGATTCTTCAACTTAAGAATTCCATGGAACAAATGCAATTGGAAATAGATGACAAAAAAAATGGAAAATCATATCTAAATGAAAAAAAAAAAGAGAATCAGTTGGGTGGAGACATGAAAATATTATCTAAAAATGTAAACAAGTCTTGAAAAGAATTTGTTAAAAGAAACATCTAAATTATCTAATTGTAAAGAAACTCAAAAATATGAGAAAAAAGTGGCTACAAAGTTACATAAAAGTATTCAAGATATTGAAAAATCTATCTAATAAAGGGATGTTTCTATTCTAAGGGTTGATGATAGAGCAACTAATCTAAAGATTCTAGTAAAAGATATGAAAAAATGTTAGAAGATCATGACAATGAATAGTAGGGGGTGTTAACAGTTAAGATCAATGGACATGAGGAAAAAATTGTGTTGCATGTTTTCCTCACTCTCTTTGTAGTCTTACCTCTCCCTCTATTCATCAACCTTACCTCTCTCTACCTACCTCTCTCCCTTATTTTAAGCTAATATGCATCTAAGAATGAAGAAAATGTTATACTAAATTCCAAATGCAACAATCTCTTATTACATAAGCCACAATCTCTCCTTCCCTCTTTTTGTACCTCCTTCTATCCCTCCCACCTTACCACTTCTTATCTCCCTCCTTCCCTCTCTCTCTCCCTCTCAAGTGTCTCTCTCTCACTCTCCATCTCCCTCTTAGGTATTTCTCTCTCTCCCTCTCAGGTCTCTCTATCTATCACAAGCTCCATCTTCATCTTAGGTCTCTATGTCTCTCACTCTCCATCTTCCTCTTAGGTCTCTCTCTCTCTCCCTCCATCCCCCCATTTCCCTCTCTTGGTTTATCTCTCTCTCAGGTCTCTACCACTCCCTTTCTCTCTTAGGTCTCTCTCTCTATTCTCTCCCACTCCCTCTCTCTCAGGTCCTTTGGGATTTAAAACCTCTACTTCGATACCATGTGATGAAATTGTGACTAGAGAATATATTTAAGGATTATCCAACCATACAACCAATTACACAAACACTCATAGTAGAATTTGATGACATAATAAATTAATAATTTAAATATGAATTATTAATTCATATAATTGCATTCACTATCTTTTCTTAAGGGCTTACAACAAAAGACCTCATCCTTTAATGAATCACATACACAACCTTTATAGAGAATATAATCTTTTGAGTTGATATGTGATATAATACTCTTCACAATTTTCTACTAAACTTCACTAATATTAACAAAAAAATATCTTTTGGAGCTATTAAAAAATCACCTTTGGATTACCAATGATATTTATATAGAGAACAAATTCATTTTTTATTTAGACTATAAAGAATTTATGAGGCTGATCCTTGAGAGCTTAATACATGACAAAAATAGAATAATAATTTCACTACCATACCTTAATGGTAATCAAGAATAATAATAATTTTCAAATAGGGTGTATTGTACTATCCCTTGTCAATTATATCCTTATAAAAAAAAATTGGTTGTGTACACACCAAGAATACAATGAAATCCACCTTCAAATTTATAACAAATCTATGGTACAATAAAAATGGAATTTCACCACTTCATCTGATTGGAACAAAAAAATGCTTACATTATTTATACTGTTGGAAAACAAATTTTCCCTTCTCAATTATTTCCTTATGAAAAATGCTCACATTATTTCTAGTGTTGGAAAACACACTCTCTCTTGTCAATTATTTCCTTATGAAATATGCTCACATTATTGGAGTGTTGGAAAACACACTATCCCTTTTTAGATATTTCCTTATGAAAAGTTTTTTATTTGTACACACCGATAATGCAATGAAGTCCACCTTAAAATTTTAGTACAACTATTTGGTACAATAAAACTAGCATTTCACTTTTTGCATTTGATTGAAACAAAAAATGCTCACATTATTCGGAGTGTTGGAAAACATACTATCCCTTATCAATTATTTCCTTATGAAAAATGTTCACATTATTTCTAGTGTTGGAAAACACACTATCCCCTGTCATTTATTTCCTTATGAAAATATTTTTCTTTCATATGCACCAAGAATGTAATGAATTCCACATTCAAATTTTAGAAAAACTCTTTGGTGTAATAAAAATAACATTTCACTTCTTCATCTAATTGGAACAAAAAGATGCTCACATTATTGCAGTGTTAGAAAACACACTGTCCCTTATCATATTTTCTTATGAAATTTTTTTGATTCATACACACCAAAAATGTAATGAAGTCCACCTTAAAAATTTTGAACAACTATTTGGTACAATAAAAAAGGAATTTCACTTGCTTCATTTGATTGGAACACAAAAATTCTCACATTAATTGCACTATTGGAAAACACACTATCCCTTGTCAATTATTTCGTTATGAAAAATGCTCACATTATTTTCAATGTTGGAAAACACACTGTCCCCTATCAATTATTTCCTTATGAAAGACGCTCGCATTATTGGAGTGTTGGAAAACACATTGTCCCTTTTCAAATATTTCCTTATGATTTTTTTAATTTTTACACACCAACAATATAATGATTGGAACACAAAAATGCTCACATTATTTGTAGTTTTGGAAAACACACTATCCCTTGTCAATTATTTCCTTATGAATTTGCAATGTTGGAAAAAACACTATCCCTTGTTAGTTATGTAATGAATTCCACCTTAAAATTTTAGAATAACTTTTTGGTTACACTAAAAATGACATTTCTAACTGTCCCTTGATAGGGGACAATGTCTTTTTCACTTTCTTTATATGATTGGAACAAAAAAATGCTCACATTATTTGCAATGTTGGAAAACACACTATCCTTTGTCAATTATTTCCTTATGAATTTGCAGTGTTGAAAAACATGCTGTCCCTTGTTAGTTATGTAATGAAGTCCACCTTCAAATTTTAGAATAAGATTGGAAATAACTAATAGGGGACAATTTGTTTCCCAACAGGGGACAATGTGTTTTCCAACAGCGGACAATGTGTTTTCAAACAAGGGACAAAAAAATACCCACATTATTTGTAGTGTTGGAAAACACATTGTCCCTTGTCAATTATTTCCTTATGAATTTGCAATGTTGGAAAAAAAATTGTCCTTTGTCAGTTATGTGATGAAGTCCCCCTTCAAATTCTAGAACAATATTGGAAATAACTAACAAGGGATAGTGTGCTTTCCAATAGGAAACAAACAAAATGCCTACATTATTTGTAGTATTGGAAAACACATTGTCCCTTGTCAATTATTTCCTTATGAATTTGCAGTGTTGGAAAACACATAGTCCCCTATGTAGGAAAAATGCTCTCATTGTTTGCAGTATTAGAAAACACACTATCCCCTATGTAGGAAAAGTGGATAGAAGACAACATTAGAATGTAAGATGTCTAGAAATAACTAACAAGGGACATTGTGTTTTCCAACATTGGAAATAACTAACAAGGGATAGTGTGTTTTCCAACATTGGAAATAACTAACAAGGGACAGTGTGTTTTCCAACATTGGAAATAATTAATAGGGACCAGTGTGTTTTCCAACATTGGAAATAATTAATAAAGGACAATGCGTTTTCCAATATTGGAAATATGATTGGAACAAAAAATGCTCACATTGTTTGCAGGGTTGGAAAGCACATTGTGTGTATAGGGAAAGTGGACACATGACATCATTAGAATGTAAGATGTCTAGGGTGTGTGCAGGATCATCATGGAAAAGACAAGCCCTTAAGTGGCAAAAAATTCAGAAAAATCAGTATTAGGAAACTTAACATAAAAATATGAATAACTTATCTATATTATTTTTAAAATATGTAAGAATAGAATCTATAGAAAATTGAATCTAGTTTCTAAACTACTAGGTTTATTTTTTATTTTTTAAATCTATTTGGTCAAAATTTGAAATTTCAATGCAGTAGTACTTAAATTTTAGGGAAAAAATAAGAAGTAGGTGTCTATCTAACCACCCTAACCATAATAAAATGATAATATTTTTTTATAATATTTTATATATAAGTAGAGGACTCATGTATAGATGTGATGAATATTTTTTTGCAATTTTTTCCCAAGTAAATAATTAATTATGAAGTTTTGATTAAATTTAAAAATAAAAAATTGTATGTCCTGACCACCTTAACTTGGTCAAAACTTCATGATTTTTTTTTTTTTAATCCCATAGTATGTGAAGCATAGAATGTGACAAATGTTTTGGATTCAAAAATGTGATACCGCTTTGAAAGCTATAGATTTTTTTCAATCACCCTATCGATCAGGACTTTAGTCATAATTCTAATAGAAAATGAATAATAATTATTTATTAAATTCAAATTAAAGCATAATTTATATTGGTGGAAAGCTGAGAATCTCCTCTAAAAACCCTTTTTCTTTCATCAATTTTGGGTAGAAAAACTTTTGTTAGCCACATACCCTACAAATACCCATAATATTACCACTTTTTGGCCCATCATGATCCTACACATACCCTCTAGAAATAACTAATAGGGGATAGTTTGTTTTCCAGCATTAGAAATAAAAAATAGGGGATAGTGTTTTTTCCACTCTCCAACATTCGAAATAACTCACAGGGGATAGTGTGTTTTCCAACATTACAAATAACTAATAGGGGAAGTGTTTTTTTCACTTATGATTGCAACAAAAAAATGCTCACATTGTTTGGAGTGTTGGAAAAAGCACTATCCCTATGTAGGAAAAGTGGACAAGGGACATCATTAGAATGTAAGATAGGGAAAACTTTAAGAAATCCCCCCCTTGGTGAAGGTGTAAAATCTTGCCAAATCTTGTATACTTCCTAATAAAAATATTAATTTTAGTGGCAATTTTTTTCAGTTTTCATAAAAAAAAAAAGTCCATTGGAGAATCTTTTCTAATTGCTAGTAGTCTATGGAAAATCCTAACAAAATGAATTTTGTTTAAAACCACTAAAAAAATTTCATTGGTGATAAAAATCTATTTTCAAACCAATAAAATATTTTGATTGACAAATTAAATCTATTTTCAAACTAGAAAATATAATTTTGTTGACAATTACAACTTTTTTTCAAACTAAAAAATAAAATTTATTGGCGAATTAAACCTATATTCAAATGATTAAGAACTTTTTTTGGCAATTTAAACATAATATCAAACTAATAAAAAAAATGCAGCAGTGAAGTGTTAGTGCAAATTTTCCTAACCTTATTTGCAAGTCTTTCTTGGTTGTCTTTGTAGTCGGTGGGTCGAAGGTTTTGAAAACTTTAAAACTTTAGACTTTGGTTCTAAGGTTCCATGTTTTATAGGCCACACGACATTATGGACCATGACCGTTCGATGAATTTTCGATGGACAGTTGTAGTTGCATTCTAGAAGTATATCTCTCAAGCACTAGTTGAATTTTTGATGGACCGTTAGATTTTCAAAAATCAATGTTTGAGATTTTATTAATTATTTGTTGGTTGGTCATCCTACTCTTGTTTACCATTTAATATTTGCCTATGTTAGACCAAAATATTTTATGAAAAATAATTAAATATCAACTCTTTAATTCTGACGGTCGAGTCTCGTCAACCTAGCAATGTCCCCATTTTAAATTATGCACGTGCAAAGTTTGTTTTAAAAGAGGGACCATTCAATGAATTTTTGATGAACGGCTATAGATGCATTCTAGAGGTAAATCCTTTAAGTACTAGACTTGTGAACTAAAACCTTCAGAATAACAGTAGAACTGTTACATTTTTAGAAATCAATGGTTGAGATTGATAATCATTAAGGTAAAATGAGACATTTAATTCTCTTTTCAATGCATCAAAGTACTCTACCTTTCATTTATTCTATTGAAATTCTCAATTTGGTTGTGGTACTGGGTGGTGGTGCGGATTAATACCATATAAATAGGAAGAGTTCTTAATTGGATAGGTATATATTGAAAAATGCATGATGTACTGTAGAATCATAGATGATGATGTCAATAATCCATTGATTTTGACAATCAACAGATTGAGTGGCACTATCAATTTTGACAATCAACAACTTGTCAGCTTGAGCTATAGTTTGCAACTTTGCATGTAGCCAGCTTGAGGTACCAATTAATTTGGATTTTTGGTTTGCACAAATCACAATTATACACAACCTTAGAGCTCACATGTGACATGTGTGAGGTGTACAAGGTACCAGGCTGGTAGTGGCACTTTTGGTGGAAATTTTGGCCCATAAATAAGGATAGCAAGTACAACTAAAATCATTCGTTTAATTGTCATAAGGGTTTTCATTTTGTAGGGTTAATAATTTCATAAGGATTCAAGAAGGAGATGATGCGGTATTATTGGGGATGCTCTAAATTCTCCTACCTCCAGTTATGTAGTTATAGAGTAAAATATCAATTTCCTTCAAGTTTAGAAAGGGTGGAATTGGAAAGAAGTCGATTTGGTTCACATAACTTCTTAGACAGGTTTTGAACAAGGATGAGGAGCTCTGATGGAGATAAATGTTATCCTAGTGCATGGAAGTTGGAAATAGAAGATGGGAGCAGTTTTACTACCTCTCATCATTTACATGATTTTGATTCTCAAAGGTGATAAGTGCATTTTGGATTTTCACAACTCTCGATTCTAAAGTATGGCCTCCCAGGCAAGCCCCATGCATTTATTTTAAGTGTTCATCTTTTGCATGGGAGCAATTTTACAACCCTTCATCTTTTGCATGAGTCTGGTTCTGAAAGGGGATAAGTACATTTTGTATCTTCACAGCTCCCATTTCCCCAGTTTGATTTCGCCTCCTTTCCCCATGCATTTATTTTTATAGACCATGACTGACTCGACAAGTCCCATGTGTTTATTTTTAGAGATCATGGTTGACACAACAAGTTTAATTTATTTTTAGAGATACATGTATCACATTTACATTTTCAAATTTTCACCAACAGTCCATCAGAAGCTTGGTTCTTGTGCTTACATTTGTATTTGTACTATGTAATAATGTGACATTGTAATTCAGTTATAATAAAATAAATGGTTGTGCTATTAATGTGACATTGTAATTCATGTTATGAAGTCTTTTGAAAGTTAGGTGATATTAATGGTTGTGCAATGTGCTATTAATGGGACATTGTAATTCATTTTATTAAAGCCTTTGAAATGTTAAATTTCTAGCCCCTTGGCATTGATGTCAATCCTAGAGAATTAAACTTTAAAGAAAATTTAAAACACATGTTTTAAAGAAAATTTAAAACACATGTTTTAAAGAAAATTTAAAACACATGTTTTATGTTTATTATTTATATCATAAATTACTCAACTATTCGATGACCATTTGATGTATAGTTGTAGTTGCATTCTAGAATCGACATTGATTGAGATGGTTGGAAAATTGAGATGTATTAAAGACACACATCTCATGTAGATGTTCGAAAGTGGGTGGTTGTCTAGAAGCCAGTGAACCAGAGAAACAATGGAGGCTAGTTTAACCTTGACATCATAGAGGAAGTTGGACCCTTTCATTGGCAAAGCATTTGTGAAGTGTCTATGGGGTTTATTTTTGTTCAAGGATGTGCAGGTGGCGCAAGTAATTCAAATTATTTTTGGTAATGGCTTTGAAAATTTAAAGCATAGATACAAGACTAATATGGATATTTATTCATTGGTCATGGCTTGGGATTTGGACATAGGAGAGCTAGTGGATGTAGTGAGGAAAGTCATGAAAACTCTAGTTCACAAAGATTTTTGAGAGGATATGGAAGGAATTCTAAAATGGGCAATACTAGGAGTGGGGCTTGTTAAGGTTGAAGGCATGGATGGTGGAGGCCTAGAGCTCACAAATTTAAATCATCTCTTTATCAGGTGGCTAGAAGGACATACCAAAGATCTATGGTGAGAAGGTGTGGAGCGCAGGTGGAAAGCACTAAAAATCTGCACTGAGCTAATGGAGGTGGAGGAGGTCATAGAGAATCTCAAATACATCACCAGAGCAAAGATGCATTAAAAGAAGGGTTTGCATCCAAGGAAGAAGATGGAGCTATTAATGGAGATAGAGCCATTGGAGATGGGTAATTCATTGAAGGCATTTGATTAGTACAAGTTTTTTTAAAAAATAGACTAATGTACTAAATCTAGTCTATTATTTTGTTTTTTGGGGGTTATTCCTGGATTTTCGTTGTAATTGTAAAACACCTTAGGGCGTTAACAATGGTTGGAGGGGTAGATTTTAGGTAGGTATAATTAGGGATATTTTGATATGTTGGAAATGGAAACTATGTTGGTTAATCAGGTTTTCTGGTATATTTTATAGCATTAGTTTAGAATTGGAATAATTCTTTCTAAAGTATATTTCAATCACTTCACAAATGCACTGTCCTTGTGACCTTTCCTATCTTAATTCACCAAAGTCAAGGTTTTGATGCTTTTCCTAACCTTAGTTGCAAGTCTTCTTGGTCATCTATGTAGTCAGTGGGTCAAACATTTTGACAACTTTGAAACTTCAGACTTTTGTTCTAAGGTTCCAAGTTTTAATGACTAGATGCAACATTATGGACCACTATAATTTGATGAATTTTCGATGGATGACTATAGTTTCATTATGAAAGTATATGATCTGTCAAGAAATAGATTTGAAAGTTGAAACCTCAAGAATTACACTAGAACCATTTGATGTGAACATGTGGGGAGATCAACGCTCATCACCTTGGTAATGAAGCCGATGGGTTAGATTTTGGCAATGAGCAATAGAAGAACTTAAGTGGCAGAAATATGCACGTGTAGAAAGTTGGTTTTAAAAGAGGGACCACCTAGGAAGAACATAGGACCAAGGCTTAAAAACTTAAGAACATTTTACCCAAAGGATGTAAAGGAAAATTAATATAACCACGACCATTTGATGAACTTTTGATGGATGGTTGTAGTTACATTCCGGAAGTAAATCTATGAAGTAGTAGACTTGCGAATTGAAGCCTCTAGAATAACACTAGAACTGTTTATGTTAGATGCAAATACGTGGCAAGATCAAGGCTCATTTCTCTCTTTTTAATGCCTCGATGTATTACATTTCATTTAATTGAAATTCTCAATATTTTAGTTGTGAACATCTGAAGCGATTGATTGGACAACTCATAGCTTTAATGAAACAATATTTGTAATGATTTCATATCATTTGAGTGGCACTGGTAGTGGTGACTAGAGTCTGGGGATTTTAATAGCTTGTAAAATTGAGGTACAATTTTTATGTAGCTAGATGTTAATCAAATTAAAGATTTTAATTTTTAGTTGTACATGTAAGGCTTAAGACACACGAATTGACTAAGTTAGTTTTTTAGTTTACGTGAATCAATCTGATAGCTACACTAGTGGCCCACAAATTATTAAATAGGGTTAGTAATAGTGATATTAATAATGTGACATTGTAATTCAGTTGTAATAAAATAAATGGTTATAAATTTGTAGTAAAGAGAAATTAAGTATTATATATTTATGAAATAATTGCATGCAGATTTACAAGTAAAACATAAAGCAATACAAATGAAAATAGAAAGTTTCCATCAAAGAGTTATTTTCTAAGTTCTATGGGTATGAATCTATTCAAATCCATTTTTTTCCTTTGATAAATTCAGTATTATCTATTTATGAAATAATTGCATAAAAAGGTTAGAGGTTTCAAAAACATTGAAACTTCAGACTTTGGTTTGGAGGTTCCAAGTTTCAGTGACCATGCGACTTGATGGACTTATCTTTCCTTTCAAAGACATCATCGTCTAACATCTCATTGAACGCTATGTATGGAATAAACTTAAGTTGTCTTTTCAGGAATTTCAAAAACCATGTAGGTTTAAAGGCTATCTTTTTGATGTATGAAATTGAATGCCGCATTTAAAGCACATCCTATCAAAAATAACAACATACGTGGGTGGAAAATTTTTCCTCAACAATTTAGCCTACATTCTCATTTTAGTCGATATTCATTGCACGTCTTGTCATTTTGATGAGGGTGCAACCCGAGACTTAGAAAATAACCCACAAACAAGAGAATAATTTTATTATTTAGAAAATAGAGCTTCTTACATGTAGAGGATCTCAAATCCCCAAGTTCTACAACACATGCAAGTTACAAAAAGCTATGGAATCACCCTTTTGCATATGCGAGCTTGTCCCCCAAAAAGTTACCCAAAAATTAGAAACCCGCCCATAAATAGAGCTCCTCTTTAGTTTGGAGCCAAAACAACATTAAAATTTGAGTATAGGCGGTTTGGGACTAAAAATTTACAACATGAAGTTCAAATTTCAAAAGAGCATTTGCAATTGTATCTTCTAGAAAGTGCGCCAACTTCCCGGGGCCATAACTTTTGATCCAGGACTCTGATTCACGAACCATTTGAACCGTTGGAAAGGTCACGAAGTCAACACGCCCAAAATCAGCTATGCTGATTTTGGAAAGTTTTGGGGCCAATCTGGGAACTAAAAGTGCCTCAAATATAACTCAAGAGATTTTCAGGTGCAAATTTGGGAAACTAAATCTGCAATATCTTTCCACCCATGAATAGAAAATAAAAACCGTAAATTGGGAATTTAATTAGGACAAAAAGGGTATCCAAAAATGTAAAACATCTAAAAAATGAGAAACTTGAAATTTAACTATTTTGGGTGATGCAAGATTGCTCCTGCCACTTGATTCCTAAGATCAAAACCTGTGGTAATTTGAGAAGTGACCCCGCCATGTCTTAGATGGTGGTGGAGAAAAAACCCAAATGGTCAACCTCCTGAAACCGTGATGAATCTCTTCAATATGCCCTTCTCTCTTTTGATTTCACTCACATATTCTTCATATCAATTGCCTCGTAATTTCTTCCCACATAACTATCCGTGGATTTCTTCTCAATCTCTTCCTTTTCTGAAGTAGGTACTGGAATCCCACACTGTTCCATCGTTGGTACTTCCTCTGCGCCACCTTCATGATACTCTGTCAAATTTGAAATGTTGAACATAGGGGAAATGTTGAATCCATCTGCAACTCTACCTCATATGCATTCCCTGAATCATGCATCTTTAAAATTTTACAGGGACCGAACTTCTTCATCGTCAATTTTTTATATGTTCTCACTGGAAACCTTTCTTTCCTCAAGTAGACCATCACTTCATCACCAATCTAAAACTCCTTATACCTCCTCTCTTTGACTGCTCTTAGTTCCTATACTGTATAATACTTCATCTTAGAATATGTTCTCTTAATTCTCTCATGTATTGTCCCTTGATGTGTTTCTATAAAATATCAGTATTTCAACACTAATTTTCTCTCTTGGTCCCATCTTCCTCAATTATGAAGTTGTTTTGGGGCTACCCATACACAATCTAGAATGGTGACCTAATGCTGCTTCATTCACAAAATGTTGTAAGAAAATTCTGCCTGTAAGAGATCAAGTCCCATCCCTTGGGTTTATCTCTTACCAAATATCTCAGTAGGTTACCCAGACTCCTGTTAACAACCTCTATCTACCCATTTGTTTGTGGATGGTGTGCAGAACTGAATTTCAACTTTGTCTTCAGCTTCTTCCACATTGTCCTCCAAAAGTACCCCACAAATTTGGTGTCACAATCTGAAACAATACTCTTTGGCAGACCATGTGGCCTCACCACCTCTTTGAAGAACAAGTCAGCAATGTGGGATCTGTGATTACAAAGTGTCCTAACATGGAATGAAATGTGCCATCTTCAAAACCTATCAACCACCACACACAAAGACTCTAATCATTCCTACTGCCAGGTCCTTGGCAAACCAAGAACAAATTCCATACTTATATCCCCATGTACTTCTCAGACTAGTAAGTATTGATATAAGCATGTATTTTGCCTACTCCTAGCCATCTAACATAATTCCCATAACTTTGTACAAACTTCTCTACATCTTGTAGACACCATACACAATAATGTTTCAATGGATAATGGTAATGGTCTTATCCCCTAATTCAAAATGTTCCGGCCATTCCTTCACTATGTTTCTCCTTTATCGTGTTCTCTCATGGAACTCCTCTGGGATACACAATTTACTTCCTTAGATAACATGCCATCTTGGCTTCAGGAATCCAGCCACCCTCGTCTCCTGGCCCACCTCTAATGTTCCTTGCAAGCTTTTCAAGCCTCTCCGAAATCAGGATCTTCTACATATAGTGTCTTGAGTTCATTGAACCCAACCACTTCAATCTGCATCTTTGTCATCAATGTATGCCTCCCACTTAAGGCATTTGCAACCCTATTTGACTTCCCTCTCCTATGTTTCAAAACAAAGGTATAACTCTGCAAAAACTCTACCCATTTCATATGCCTCTGATTTAATTTTCAATGACTATTTAGGTACTGCAAGGCCTGATGATCAGTATATAGAACAAATTCCCTCAGCAACAAATAATGTCTCCATTTCTTTAATGCTTGAACTATTGCATAAAAATTCTAATCATATACGTATCACTTTCTCTTCGTGATCATTTAAATTTTCACTAAAATAGGTAATGGGCTTACCTTCTTGCCTAACATTGCCTTAATGGTACAACCACTGCATCACAATCCACTAAACACCTTGATGAAACTGAGGGCTAGAAACAGGCTACTCACAATTTCCCATTAAAATGGGGCCTAAAACATTTTTCTGCCTCCACTGCCTAATTTTAATTCTTTCTATCCCTCTCATTGTTTCCAATCGTGGGTCCACAAATACTATTGAAGTTTCTAATGAAATTTCTATAAAACTAGCCAAACCATGGAAAGATCTCACCCTGTAGTAGTTCTGTAGGCCATTC
Source organism: Sequoia sempervirens (assembly GCA_007258455.2). NCBI lineage: Eukaryota > Viridiplantae > Streptophyta > Pinopsida > Cupressales > Cupressaceae > Sequoia > Sequoia sempervirens. Next base: position 26,745 of record VDFB02001624.1, on the reverse strand, counting down.
TAGAATAGCCTTCACCTCATATTGGGCTAGTCCTCTTGAGACCTTTCAAGTAAGATACAACAAACCCCAAATACACAAACTCCCTCTTCAAAAAACTGCACTTCTTTAGATTAATCAATAGTTTCTCTTCTCTTAACTTTTCAAAGGCTCTTCGAATATGCATCAGACGCTCATCCAACATCTTAATGAAAATCAAAATATCATCTAAATACACACAACATAACTTCCTTAAATTTTTAGTACCTTGATGAGCTGCATAAATGTGCTTGGTGCATTGGTTAGCCCAAAGGCATGACTAACCATTCGTACAATCCCTACTTGGTTTTAAAGGTTTTCTTCCATTCATCTCCTTCTCTAATTCAGATTTGGTGATATTCGCTCTTCAGATCAATCTTTGTGAAGTATTGAGCTCCACTCATATAGTCCATTAGGTCATCCATCCTTGGCAGGGGAAATCTGTACTTAATTGTTATCTTGTTTATTGCTCTGGGAATCTGTACACATCCTCCACTTCATCCTTCAAGATAGTGACTGTAGGTACCACATAGACTCAAACTCTCCCGTGACAAACCCTTTCTCAACAATTTTTGAACTTGTCTCAGCTAACTCTCTATTTTCTCAAGTAGAGTCATTCTAGAGTTGCCTCCTACTTGGAACCGGCTCCAAGGAATCAAGTAAATCATGACTAATCTTCCTTATATTAGTGGTAAACCCTTCCAAGTACATTGTCAGGAAACAATATCCTAAAACTCATCATCCACAAATATCCTAAACTTCTTCCTGGAAGCTTCTCACTCATCCTCTCTCTTACTCACTCTTAGAATCAATGCATATACACACTTCATGCTCATACCTTCTAAAATTTTCTTCCATCTACATAACAAATTCTAACACTACTGCATACCTTTTCTTCGGTGTCCTTCAGGGGTTTCAACTTGTGATGAACCCCATCCTTTGTCAAGGAATAAGTATTTTCATGGCCATCATGTATAGCTCACCTATCAAACTGCCATGGCCTCCCTAACAACATATGTGACATGCATCCATGGGGATGATATCAGAGTAATCTCATCATGGTAGCTCCTCGATCTTGAACTTTTACTACACTTTCATTGACCAAAACTTTTGTGGTATTTTTGCAAACTGTAACTGGATAATGCATATGTAGTGCCTTTTCCCTCTTCAACTTCAACTTTATGGACCATCTCTTCTCGGACACAGATTTCATCATGGTTCTACCCATTAATAATGATATCACAACATTTTCCTTCACACTTGCACCTTGTGCGAAACAGATTCTTCCTCTATTCTGGTTCCTTTTCCTCAGTCACCAAAGCTCTCCTAATCACTAGGGCTTCTCCCTTTTCAACATCATCTTAATGTTTAGATTGGGCCTCCTCATCTGCATGTGCAACCCTTCCATGAACTTCTGGCCTTTTTTTTGCCCTTCCTTGGTGTTGTGGACATTCATAGGTTCGATGCCCTTCTTCACCACACTCGAAACACGTTCCTTTGAAACCACCTCTTCCATATCCTTGTCCATATCTCCCTCATCCTCTACCTCTTTGATCACCACTATTTTGATCACGAGGGTGGTAGAAGTTGTCATTCCTTTGGCTTCCGCTAGTACCCAAGATCTCTAATTCTTCTTTCATCATTTTAGCTCTTTGGTCTTCCACTAGTTCTCTTTGCTTTGACCTCCTTTTGTCCTTTTGCTTTCCACTATACCTTTGTCTGCCACCTTTCTTCCACCTCTCTGTGAGAAAACTGAGCACACATCCTCAATGGTTGCCACCACCAGGGCTTCAACTCCTCCTCAATGCTCCCGGGTCATAGCCCATTAAGATACATCACTGCTACCTTCTCCCTATTGGCTCACAGGTGGCCCATTTTGATGATTTCATTCTAAAAAATCTTTAGTATATTCTTTCACGTGTGACCAGTTTCCTTGCTTCAACCCTTGTAATTTCTTCAATGATCTAACTCAGAACTACTAGTATGAACTCAGCCTTCAGCTTCTACCATGCTGCATCCCATTTGGTGATATTTCCTTTTCCTCTCTTCATTTTCCAACTGACCTCTTTCCACCAAATGTCGCATGGCCCTTTCTAGCTTTGCCTTTTGCAAACTTAACCCATCCTGGTCCCTCTATTCTCATATACTCAAAATATCTTCTAGGCTCATTGATCCAACATCAACTCTTCCGGGTTCAGACTTCCTAGAATAACTGGGGACTTCTACTCTAGGTCTTTTCCTGATCTTCGAAATGGCCCTTATTAGCTACAATTGGTCTTGATCAATTTCTTCTTCCTCCTCTTCTACATTTGAACCTTCTTCCTCTCCTTTTTCCTCACTTTCCTCCCTCGAGTTTAACCCTCTTCTCAACCGCCTTTGTAACATCAACTCCTCCTGTCTCTGAGGGTCAGCTGCTGCATCTCTTCCACCAAAGATTTATGCCACCTAATTCACCTCTGCAACTACCCATGCCTACTGTGCATCCCTCTTTGGAGGTATCTTTCTTGACTCCATTCCACAACTATGGTCCCCAAAGAATCTCAATGATCAAGGACCCACATGCCTAAGAAACCTTATGTTCATACTCACTTGATGAAGGTAAACCCAAGACTTAGAAAATAACCCAACAAGGTAGCAATTTATTATTTTAGAAAAATGGGCTTCATGAAGAGGATCTCAAATCCTAAGTTCTACAAGGCCATGCTACAAAGCTACTGGAATCAATTCCTTTGCAATATGAGCTTGTCCCCAAAAGTTACCCAAAAAATTAGAAACCCAAATTCCATAAATAGAGCTCCTCCTCTTTAGCCTTGGGAGTATTTAACATTCAAACACAGCAGTTTGAAACCAAAATTTATTAACATGAAGTTCAAATTCCAAAAGAGAATTTGCACTGTGGCCCTCTAGAAAAGGCCAACTTCCTGGCCATAACTTTTATCCTGGACTCTCATTCAAGGAACCAAGAACCACTGAAAGGTCAAGTCAAACAGCCCACTAGCTGCTAACTGATTTCAAAAAAGTCTACTGATCTAGGAACTCTAAGTGGCCTCAAATCTAACCTCCAAAAAATATTTCAAAAGTAAAATCCAGAAACTAAAACTGTAATATCTTTCCACCCAGGAATAGAAAATAAAAACTATAAATTGGGAATTTCATTAGGATGAAAAGGGTATCCAAAAATGTAAAAACATCTAAAAATTGAGAAAATTAAAATTTAACTATTTTTAGGTGATGCAAGATTGCCTTTACACCATTGGATGCTCCTACATCACATTTTATACTGATTGAAGGTGGTGAGAACTTCTTTGTTAAAGCCTCGACTATACTTCTACCTATTGCTATTATTTTTTCAAGAATTCAAGCATCTCATTAGGTATAGTGAGCTCATGTAGTTTTAAATTGAAAGTCATTGTCTTTGTGTGAGGGATACGAAGCTAGGACTTTTTAAATTGGAAGAATTTTGGGAATGTCTAGACAATAAAGAAAAATATATTGTAGATGTGAAGGTGATTGAAAGTGGACTACCTCAAACCAAAGGTTTTCCAGAAGTAGTGTTGAGTGTTAACCTAATTGCTTCATGTGCGAAAAAGGTACATTCCTAAAACCTAGGAAATCAAGGCCGCAGATGGAACCATTGTAGCTAAAAAAATTCCTGAGGTCATTTCTCAAGAATTTAGAATTCTAGAGAAGGCGCCCGTAAAGGAGATGTCTTTTGTAACAACTAAAAAATATTTCAAGACTAATGAAACCTAGTGTAAAAATTTTATTGCCAAAGGGTGGTTAAAATCATAGAAGAAATGTAAGTCTCAAATGGCCAATAAACTTAAGAGGACACATTTTAAAGTAGAAATTGATGATGTTATTGCTTTACTTCACCATATCATTGGGAATGTACAAGTTGAATTATTTGAAGACTGGATGTGTCAGTTCATTTTAGTTATCTGTGGTGATAATGTTTTTATCGATTGGGCCAAGATAATTTTCTTTCACTTGCATGAGCAATTAGTTAACTTTTAGAAGACTGCTACCTTTCATCTGTATTCTTGTTTGATATATATCATTGCTAGTCAAAGAGCTTATTGGCTAGGGTTGAAACCAAAAGTACCACCAAGTCTTGGCATGCCTGTGTATAAGTGTTATGCATAATTTACTAGGCAAGTTGGGATGGGAGAATATTGTCTTGTTAGTGATGCCATTTTAATGGAAGCTATGAAAAAGTTGGATGAAAACCCTAAAATGCATTTTTCCCTTGAAGCAAAATCTCTGGTGTTGAACTTTGGAAGTTTTTATATCTAGTTTGATAGGTTTTCTTATTTGAGAATTGGAGGTCAAGAGAAGGATCCACATAAATTTCCTAAGTACCATGAGGATTTACTGGTATATTTGGAGGTCTGCAAACAAATGGTCATAGTAAATATAAAGTACATGAATATGGGAAAGCAAGGGTATACCTTCCCATTAGTTACTCATTCTTTCTCTTGCAAAATTAATTAGATGGCTAGGAATGTTGAAAGGATTCTCAAAGAATACAATCTCTAGTACTTATTTGTAAGAACTAACTTTGATAGCAAGGGATTTGTGAGAAAAAATGTGTATGCCTCCAGCTCGTATCAACACCAACCTTCAATCAAAGACTTCTGAGAAGATTGTGCTAATGAAAATGAAGTTTTCAAAAGGGGCCATATAAGGTTAACCCTTGAGAAAATACAAATTTTTAGTCTCTCTTTCCAAATTCCTAAAAATTTGTTTGAAGATTTGATGGTTCTTGATGCTAAATACAAGAATTTGCATGATAAATCACATCCTAGAGTTGATTGGGATACATATGAAGTTTTGTACATGAGTAAACAGGCTGAACTAGTACTCAAAAGGACTTAGGATTGGTTGGAGGGAAAATGGCGTAGGGTTAATTCTATTCATGAACCAAAATTTTCCTAGAAAAATGAGCAAGGATCTAGCCAAGTAGTCCCTGGAGGTACATCATCAGTGAGGATAGTCATCAAGTCTTCTAGTGCCAATTCACAATTTGGGGGTGATGGTGAAAATCTAAAGAAATCAATTAAATCAAAATCAATATGTGAACAAGACAGCCCATCCACCCCTGCTCTTAAAAAGAAAAATTTCCAAACAAAACCTATGTTAGAAGATTCAAAGAGCATCTTTAAGCATATTGTTGAAGATAGTACTTTCCTACCCTTGTTTGAAGAATCTTCTCCTCCTATAGAAAACATATCAATTATTCCTAGTGAGTCTAGAGTGGTTGTTCAAAGTGATAAAGCCCCCAATCTAATAGAAAACTCTCCAATATGGTTGAGGAAAGTAGTAGAAAAGAAGAGGAAATACACTCCTACGACATTTGTTGGAGTAGATACAATGAAAAAATTACTCCAATCTTCCTCAGGGCCCAAGAAACACCAGAAAATGTTAAGAATTTGGAATGATGTTGTCTCTGGTAATCAGGGGTTAGAAATTTCAGAACATTTAAAAGATGTAGATGATGATAAGATAACCATGGATGATTATAAAATCATACATGTTGACATGGGTCCCCAGACACATGAAGATGATTTATATCATGCCAGTTACTCAGTCAATGCTTTAGCCAAGCGTGCAAAAGAATAAAGGAAAGAAAGGGTAAAATTGCAATCTCAAATTTTGAATTTCAAAAACTTTAACTCTTCCATTGTTTCTCCCTTTTTTCCTACTGAGGCCTCTAGTTCCCAAGAAAGAGTTATTGATGAGTCTTTGATGTAGCTGATTAAGAAAAATCTAAATTATTCCAAGGCTGCTAGTGAGTGGATTAAAGAATTGTCTTAGGAAGCTATATTTTTTATTAGTAAATTTGTGGTTTTCTACACTCACATTGTTGATAAAAGAAAAGGATTAATAGCAGAACTACAATAGGTTAGAAAGGATCAAACCAATCTATATGTAATTTCAGAAGAAATGAAAAAGTTAGTTTTCATGGATCGATTGAAGTTGGTAAATGAATAGATTGTTAGTGATCCAAAGGAATTAGATCCTTCATGGCTTGATTCATTTAAATGGAAACTAAACATATATGATGACCTAGTAAAGGAAACCACAAAAGTGTTGGAGAAGTATTTGGATATGTTAGGAGAAATCAAGGGGAACTTTCATGATCTGTAGGTGAAGATAATAGATGATTTTGATGAGAAAATTCTGGACACAAAAGAAATCTGCTGAAATTTTAGAGAAGTCTTCAACATAGAAGTAGCAGATCCTGCTAGGATGATTAAAGAATCTTTCTCAAAGATTGGGAGGGTGGAGATTTATCTAAAAAAAATTAAAGTTGAAGCAAAAAGGAGGTCTGACACACTAAACAAGTCTGAAGTTGCTCTCAAAAAATGGTGAACTTGGCTTTAGATCACATTGACACCAGGCAATGGGGAGATTTTTGCAATCATTACTAGGTATAGGGAATATAAATCTAGAATGATGATACAGGAGAATTTTTGCAACAAGGAGAGAACAAGGAGTCAAAATTTGATGAAGTTGAAGCAACTGGGAATAATGCATAGTTTATTTTTATCATTTTCATATACTTTCTTTAAAGTTGGCACTTTTAAGTTAATGACTTCGTTTTTAGTAATTTCATATATACTTACTTTAAAGTTGGAAAACTTTGATTTACTCATTGTGGAAAACTCTGTTATTTTGATATAGAATACATTGGTGGAGTTTATGTATGCATAATATTTGAGTTATGGTGTATAGATTTATTTTGTTTATACTAAATTTTTTCTAGTGTGATATCTATTTTTGGGATGATAGATATAATTTTTCTATATTACAGTTGTGGTGTTATTATTTGTGAATAAAATTTTTCCAGTGATATTGGTTTAGTTGTTATCTTTCTTTCAAAAGTTCTATTTCTATTTACATGAGATTAATAGATACCTTTGAAGCTTTTTGGTTAAAAGTGTCATCCTTTATTTTCTTTCTAGTTAAAAGCATCATTAGTTTACAAAAATCATTCATTGAACATTAGATAAAGGTAGTTACGACCTTTAAAAATAAGCAGAGAATTGTTTTTGAAGTTTGTAATGTTACTAATTCAATTGTGGTTACATTTATCACCTTTTGTGGGCATATGAATATAGAGTTAGGTGATAAATCTATTAACCAATAGATATAAAACTCTTAGGGTATGTCTTCCCATTGGAGACCCCTTCTTGTGTGTGCAAAACAAACGAAATGGCTAGGGGAGATGAAGGAATTCTCAAGGAGTATAACCTTCAAAATTTGTCTATGAGAGCTAATTTTGATAGTAAGGGTTTTGTGAAGCATAATCGTTATGAAGGGTGCTCATATCAGCATCAGCCATCTATCGAAGATTTCTAGGAAGATTGTGTCGATGCGAAGGAATTTTTGAGAAGAGACTATATGAGGCTAATACTAAAACAAATACAGGCTTTCAGTCTATCATTTCACATTCCTAAAAATGTAGCTGAGGATTCAAGAATAATAGATCTTGCATATGAAAAATTTCTTGATAAATCCCACCCTAGGGTTGATTGGAGCCAAAGTGAAATTTCAGATACTTTTTATTTTAATTTCTAAAATGGTTGTCTTCAAGAAACTATTATGAAGACAAAAGAAACTCTATGTTTTCCAATGGATTGTCTATTATTGGAATGATAGATTTTTGGATAGTTTAATTGTTGTGGAATGTTTATCTATGAATAAAGATTTTATGGTAATGGATGCATAAGGATTTCTTAGTAAAATTTAGGTGATTTGGTAGTTTGAGCTTTTATTGTTTAAGTTGGGTGGACACTAGATGCCTTTGGGTATGTACAGGATTATGGTGGGCCAAAAAGTGGCAATATGATGGGTATGTGGCTGATGTATTTAATTTTACCCAAAATTGATAAAATGAAAAGGGTTTTTAAACGATATTCTCTACTTTCAACCAATATAAATTATGCTTTACTTTGAACTTAATAAGTAATTATTATTCATTTTCTATTCAAATTACGACTAAAGTCTTGATTGATAGGCTAATTGAAAAACATCTATAGCTTTGAAACAGTATCACATTTTTTGAATCCAAAATATGTGTCACATTCTATGCTTTGCATACTAAAGGATTAAAAAAAAATGAATTTCATGAAGTTTTGACCAAGTTAAGGTGGTCAGACATACGAGTTTTTTATATTTTTTAAAAGTTATAATAAAAAAATTATAATTAATTATTTACTTGGAAAAAAATTACAAAAAAATATGCATCACATCGGGACATGAGTCCTCTACATATATCTAAAATATTATAAGAAAATATTATAATTTTATTGTGGTTAGGGTGGTCAGAAAGACACCTACTTATTTTTTCCCTGAAATTTAAGTACTACTGCATTAAAATTTCAAATTTCCACCAAATAGATTATTATTTTTTAAAAGAAACCTAGTAGTTTAGAAACTACATTCAATTTGCTACAGATTCTATTCTTACATATTTTTGAAATAATATAGATAACTTATTCAAATTTTTATGTCAAGTTACCTGACTTTGATTTTTCTGAATTTTTTGCCAGTTAAGGGCCTATTTTTTCCATGATGATCCTGCACATACCCCTTTATAAGTTATTTATGTTGAACTGTTAGCTTTTGTTAACTTATAATTTATAAGTTATGGATGTTCAACTATTAGCTTATGTTCAAGGAATGTATTAATAATATTCCTTTAAGTTATTTATCAAATATTATGTGAATGGCAATGCAATAGGAATTTATAAGTGGTGTGATAAGTGTTGTTATTTAAAAATGATGCAAAATCACATATCAAATTTAATAACATGTAATACAATATAAAAATTTTGGCTTTTCCTAGTTCCTTAGTTGCTAGTCCTCGAAGTTATATAACCTTGTCGTGGAGTTCTAAATTTTCATAACTTACCAATTCTCCAACTTTCTCGATGGTTCACTTTGTTCAGTTGCAAGTATTTCTTGGTCATCTTTCTACTCAGTGGGTCAAAGGTTTCAAAACTTTAGAGTTTGGTTCTAAGGTTCACTTTTTTGAAGCAAGAATGGAAAAGAGATAAAGAAAACTTATTATTATAACTAATAACACTATGAAGAAATGTTCACTCACCTTTTCTACTCGTTGGTTTAGAAGTTTCAAAAACTTTGAAACTTCAAAGTTTGGTTCTAAGGTTCACTTTGTTGAAGCAAGAATGGAAAAGAGATAAAGAAAATGTATTATTATAACTAATAACACTATTAAGAAATGAGCACTCACCTTTTAAGTGTACGTTTTCGGCTTCGCAGTTCACTGACTTCTAGTTTCGAATGGAGAAGTAGAAACTCAAAAACAAACAAAATGTGTAAGAATAAATGACACTTTCAATTATATTTATATGAATCCATGATTCTATATTTGGTGAATTTTGTGAGATGTTTAAATGGTATACTAAATATTTGGTGAATCTCGCTTGCTTATACAATGATACGTTGTAATTTTCAAGGTGAAATGTGTCCTCAATTGTAATTATTTGTTATTGTTATTGGTGAAATAGGTCCTCATGAGCAACTATTTATAAATTTTAATTGGTGAAATGGGTCTTCACAAGCAACTATTTGTAAATTTCAATTGGCGAAATGGGTCCTAATACAGTGTTATTTTAATAGTCCAAGTCAAACCACAATAGTGGTTTACAAATTTTATGAGGAAGTAAATTTTATTTTTCTTCCATTCTCCAAACTCAAGGGGTTCGGTCAAACTATATTGTTTGGTCGAACCACCTTTTATGTTCATTCAAACATATGTGTTTAATTGAACCATTCATTTGACCGAACCCTAAAACACAAACAAAAAATATTAATATTTTAAGGGGTTCGGTCAAACATGGATTCGACTGAACCCACTCAAATAAGGCATAAAAAAAATCGAACTGTCATTGTCATTTTTTTCCTTTTTCTGCTTTCCCTATGCTCTGTGCATGTGGTGAATGGCGAATGTGGACTTGAACATGAAAAAAAAATGGTGAACGAAAAACTCAACTTCCTCTCTCCACAGTTCATCAACCCAACTTGAATATCTCACGAGGTTTGTCAAATTCAAATTTCATAGACTTCAAAATGTGTTTGTTTGTTAAATTTCTAAACCCTAAATAAGAAATTTTTCAAATTTGTTGATTTGAAACTACATTTGTTTGAAAGTTTCTAAAGCCTTTTCAACATACACTATTTCTATGATACTCCGTCAAAAAAACTATCTAAATCTGCAGTGTTGCAATTTATTGACATACATTTCTACTCTATCAAAAAATTAACATGCCCTATCTATGCTTCCACATTTTGCATACATTTCTACCAGGGCACCTCCAATTTATTTGAGGCATTATATGAAACATTTCATTAAAAAAATTATTTGATGCATTATATCAAACAGTTCATGGTAATTTTTGACGAAGTATGATAGAAATAGTGTTTCCATTGTATGCACCCTATATCAAACAATTCATTAACAAATTTATTTGAAGAATTATATCAAGCAGTTCATGGTAATGTTTTATGGAGTATGATAGATTTAGTGTTTCCATTGTATGCACCCTATATCAAATAGTTCATTAACAATTCCATCAAAAACACTATTGAAAATTTATTTGAGGCATTATATCAAATAGTTCATTAACAAATTTATTTGAGACATTATCTCAAATAGTTCATGATATAAAGTTTAGGGTGCATACAATGGAAACTTGGATAAAATTGTTAATATTTTTCCTTTGAGTCTTATGACATTACTCCAAAAATGGTTGGTGAACTAAATGTATGAATTGAAGAATAAATTTAGAGGAAAGAAACTAGATTGTTTGAATGAAATGTATAATAAAATAGTTCTATTAGGATTAGAAGGAATGCAAGTATTATTAAATTTTCTATTTTACAACTCAAAAGAGAACAAAGAAAAGGGTGTGCCTTGTTTGTTGTTAATTTTTATTTAGTAAAAGTGAATAAGAACCATTCAAATGAAAATAAACCTCCATTACAAAAGTCTTAGGATGTCTAAATCCTAGAATGGTCTCCTCATGTTTCCCCCTAAATGGGTGTTTTATTTTTTAATAGAGTTCATGCATGAATTAACCCCTATATCTAAAGATCCCTATCAAACAAACACTTCATATTTGCATGAATTAAAGGATTGAACCTAAATGACATTAAATTAAAGAAAGGATTTATATGTTCTAGTTTCTTGTCATGGTATGCTCCAACTATTTTTATGAAAAAAAAAAGATAAGACACTTTTCCAAGTTTTCTTGATTATGTATGTTCAATAAATAAACAATTAACATTAATATCCACCACCTAAAATAGATGACTTATTTTCCTAATTGAGAGGGGTGACCATATTTTAAAAAATAGGTCTAATATTCAATTACAATTAGCAAAGAATAAAGGAGGAATACATTCATAAAACTACATTTAGAACTAGGTATAGGACATCAAAATTATATGTTTGAGGCAATGCATATAAGACACCCATATACAAAATAGTACAAAAGAAAGAGAAAAAATATAAAGAATGTGTGCTTGTAATCTATACTTGAGATCATTAAAATTTTGAAATTAAACATAAAGAATAGTAGGATTTATAAATTAAATACATGAGGCTATTATATAATATCAAAAAAGACTATTTTAAAGTTTAAATTATTTATATTTTAATTTCAGGATAAATAATTTTCGTTGAATTTATGAATTAGAAATAGAAATTTTTAAAGTGCCCCACACTTTTACAAAGACCAATAAAGACACAAAAAATGATCAATCATATTGGCATGGAACAACAACAAGAAAAATATAGTTGTAAGTTAGAAAAATAACATCCAATTAGAAATACTCCACCAATAGGTGGCAATGTATCTAATAAAGAGGGTCATTTTCCCAAAAACATTAGTAGATCTATCATTTCACAACTTGAATCCAAAATTCTTCAAGGAACTATATCTTATTGTGAACCTTATCCTTTTCCATGAATTCAAACCTTGTTCAGGTTTGTAATGGAGTTTCCATCTTTAGTTTCCAAACTTGAGACCAAAGGGAATAAAGGGTTCTAATAATCTTCTAAACTTGAACCTTCTTCATATTTTTAAATTATTAGAAGAAATTCCAAGAGGTGAATGTTGCAATTCAATAGAATGGTAGAGGTAATGAACTTCAAATAATCCATCTGTAACATGATTCTTGTCTCTACCAATCTCCTCTAAATTTCTCTTGACAAGACCTTCTAAATTAGTCATGTCTACAAGAGGACCAACCACCCCTCGATTATGCTCAAAGGGAGTCTCAAGCAAATCCCAAGGTAAACAAGGCTCCATCTCATCCTTATGCATTTTGTTCAACCTTTCCTTCCTCTAAAATTCCTAAACCTATAAAATACATAGCTATCTACACACGATAACATGGTGAAAACACAATAAAATCCTATAGCATGACATGTTGAACCCAAATAACCAAATTTAAAAATAATTTAATCTATAAGTATAAATAGTTTGATGGTAGAAACTTTATACATATAAAAATATGATAAATGTGTGATTATTTTTCTTTCCACTCTATAAACTTTTTATGTGCTTGGCTATATAATTGAGATGATTCACTCATAATGTAATGATAAAAATTTAGTATGTATGAAAGAAATATTTTCGAGACATCAAACTACCATTCTACATAACTCTCACATGGAAATAATAATATTATTTTATTTTAACTAAAGAAATTGTGTGTACTTTATCTTGAAAATTACTAATTAATTTTGAATTATATACTTATAATTTGAAATAAGAGCATCCTTTGTAACATGGAATATATAGGTTAATTTTAATGAAATAAAATATGTTTTTATATTAAGAAAAATTTACAAATATATGGAACTCATACATTGAGAAATTGACTAAGATGTAACTCTGTATGAGAATTAAGATGCTCAAATAATTTAAATAACTTCTTTCAATAATTAACATTAGAAATTAATACTTAGCTCATATTGTATACCCACCTCCCAATGGTCTTGATGAGGGCCATCCCGAGACTTAGAAAATAACCCACAAACAAGAGAATAATTTTATTATTCAGAAAATGGAGCTTCTTACATGCAGAGGATCTCAAATCCCCAAGTTCTACAACACATGCAAGTTACAGAAAGCTATAGAATAACCCTTTCACAATATGCGAGCTTGTCCCCAAAAAGTTACCCAAAAATTAGAAACCCGCCCATAAATAGAGCTCCTCTTTAGTTTGGAGCCAAAACAACATTAAAATTTGAGTTTAGGCAGTTTGGTGCTGAAAATTTACAACATGAAGTTGAAATTTCGAAAGAGCATTTGCAATTGTATCTTCTAGAAAGTGCGCCAACTTCCCGGGGCCATAACTTTTGATCCGGGACTTTGATTTGCGAACCGTTTGAACCCTTGGAAAGGTCACGAAGTCAATAATGCGCCCAAAATCCTTTATGCTGATTTTGGCAAGTTTCAGGGCCAATCTGGGAACTCTAAGTGCCTCAAATCTAACTCAGAAGATTTTTAGGTGCAAATCTGGGAAACTAAAACTGCAATATCTTTCCACCTAGGAATAGAAAATAAAAACCATAAATTGGGAATTTCATTATGATGAAAAGGGTATCCAAAAATATAAAAACATCTAAAAATTGAGAAACTTGAAATTTAACTATTTTTGGGTGATGCAAGATTGCCCTTACACCACTGGATGCTCTTGCATCAGGTCTTGGAATGGATTCATTTAGATGGAGAAGGATTTCAAAACTCTCGTAGTACTTGTGGACCCCTCAAAGGCATGATATATAACACATGAACTTTATTTATGAAATTTGATCTTTAGTTGTTGGATTCTAGTATGAATGTTATCTATAAGGTGGAATCCTTAGTTGAGACTCTCAATCTTCCATTGTTGGTTTCTAGTGTGATTATACAATATGATCACCAATTATTAATTTCTAATGTTAATTATTGAAAGAAGGTTTTGTTTCATAAGAAGAGACGTATGTTGACATATTCCAAGGCATGTTATTATCCACAATGCATGACACTTCTTCAGATCTCTACCAAGTTCTAAACAGATATAGCTCTACCATTTCCATGGAGGAGATTGATGATTTAAAAAGAAAATATCATGCCATTTCTTTCTTGAGAAGTCATGTTTGCATTCATGATTTGCAACTTCCATCTTCATCCAAAAGGAAATTATATTATTTTTATGTTTCTGATATTAACAAATCAAAACCTCCATTTGAGCATGATTGCCAACACAAAGGTAAATGAGTGGAAAAAAAAAGAAGCTCGGTTAATGGCTTCCAACATTTTGGTAGAAAATCTGCATCTTTTTGAAAGTGGATTCCTAGCTTATCAATCTTATGTTTATTAAGGTGTTGTAATCTCCACTGTGTTATGTATTCGGGTAATGGGTATATCTAACTTATGATGTCTTCTTTTGGGTATTTTGTGTGCATAAGAGAATGTGCATATGTACTAATGTATTCAACCAATGTGCTTTTGTAACGTTGTAATCAGACAATTGGTCATTTATACTAGGACCTCACTGGTCTTTTTCATATTTTGTAAAATTTGTTACTTGGCCTGCAACTAGTGGTTTTCTTGATGGTTCTTTCCCACCAGTATGTACGCCTGAACCAACTATATGTAAAATAGTATATATAAAATAAGTGGTCTCCCACTTTTTCTTTAAAAAAAAGTTCTTGTAAATTTCCACATTTTTTCCTTTGACATAGTTGCTATTTCTTAAAATATTTCTTATGATTTTTCATAATGTTGGTGAATTCTTTACTATAAATATTCTATAGTCATGCTCTTAAATGTCATAATAGTATGTCATAAGAGGGTTTCATCTTATAAAGCTATAATGATATTATATGGTCTTAGAACATCTTAGACACCTCCCTTGAAGCATTCAACAAATGACAAATAACTACCAACACAAAGTAAGATGCCTCATTTCCTAATATGAGGACAAAATAATAAATCAAAATATTAGGATGCAAGGTTGACCCACATTTCCCAATACTTGGCTAAGTTTATCATCTATTGAGGAGTGGATCCCAACAACAATTATGCTTAGTGCTTACTACTAATCCAAGGAATACCTATTCATTTTTTCTTTATTTTATGCCTAATGACTCCTCATCTCAAGTTAAATTGTGGGAATGGATTTTTATGCCTTCCTATGACTAAATGGCTACAAGGAGGTGAATATAATATGGTGGAAAAAATCAAGATACAAGTTAGTCTAGTCCTCATAAACTCTCTAAAAAATAATTGAATTCCTCCATCCTAACTAGAAATACCATGAGGGGTTTAGATCCCATTTTAGACAAAAAATATTCTTATACTCATCACTAGTTCATTTGGACCAACTAAAGAGATGGTGAACTAAGGGAAACTTATTTGTATTGATAGATTAAAACTTGGTTATTTCTCTTCCCATTGTCCCTTCTCCACAAAACACCCTCATTTAAGTATATTCTATTAAACCTATCTCACATATCACCTCCCAATTCTTTAAACTTTTCAAACTTCTTATCCTCATACCTAATAATCTATCCTTCAAGCTCAACACTTCCCACCTCAATCAAATTGATCACCTTGCTTCCCTAATATCCCTTTGGTTGATGTTCCTAGACCTCATCAAAATGGTAAGTGGATAAAATTGTGGAATGATGCAATTAAATCTATTGCACTACCTTACTATGATCTTACAATAAGAATATGGCTAGAAAAAGATCTAGAATGGAAAAAATATATGGATCCAAATAGAAAAAAAAAACTTGTTTTGGCTCTAGCACTTACTAATAACTTTTCTACAATGAGTGGTGGCTTCCGTTGAAATAAAACTTAGAATATTTCAACTTAATTGTGGTAGAGGATCTCAATTAAGAGATAGGCTACATTGGATGAAAGGATATAAGGGATACAAATTATTTTTTAGTTATCTCAAACATATTTACATTCTCGAGAGTGGATAATATCTATCGTTGATCAAGAGAGGTAGTTCCATGACAACTCTAATGATATTAAATCCATTTTCCTCCAACATTACAAATAATTTTTAATTGATCTAGTTGAAGGAGATCCACATCAAGATATAGTTGAGGAATTGATTGGCACTTGCATACCCAAAATAATTGGTCTAAAAAAATAGGCACATTTAGATAATTTATTCACCCTTGAGGAGGTTGATATTTCCTTGAAGGATTTGAATACTCAAAAAGTCTTGGAATAGATGGTTTAGCTACACAATTCCTTAAAACAATATGTCCATTCATCAAGGAGGACTCTATGAGGTATAAAAAGTAGCTTTATCAAAGGGATCCATCATTTAAATTCTATTAATCAAGGGTTGATAAATTAATTCCTAAAGGAAAAATATTTTTTTTATCTAAGGGTGGATACTAATTACTCTTCTTAATACCTCCTACAAGATTGCGGCTAAATCCATAGCTAAAATAATTGAACAGATGACACAAGAAATTGTAAGACTAGAAAAAACTATATTTATAAGAGGGAGATTTAAATTATAAAACTTGAATCTTTTTAAGGTATCTCATTAGATTCTACTTACTCTAACTTAAATTTAAAAAACAACATTAAAATCCACAAAACAAATTTCAAAGACATAATAAATTATTACAATATTATTTAAAAATCTAATTGTAATGAACATGTTATAGTAATAAATATTCAAATTTTAAATCTATGAAAATATATATAACCAAATGATCCTTAGTTTTCATATATAATTTGTGATGAGAATGTTGAATATTATAATTTTTTAGGCCAATCTTTAGGCACTAATTCACCATTGTTAAAATGATCCTTAGTTTATTCATTGTTTTTTTATGATTATAATTTTTTTCAATTTCTATTAAACCAAACTCAAAATAATGGTATAGATTAAGATTCTTGTCTTTATCATAATTAGAAGTTGTATAAATTGTTAAATTATATATTTTTTAACATATATAAAATGTATGGTTGGATTAGTAAGATATTTATTACAAGTATGCAATATATTTAATCATATACTTATTTTGTGTAATAGAGATGAATAATTAAATAAATGCTATAACAATATGTAAGAGTTAGATAAAAGAATTAAAATTAATATATTAATAACCATTAAATTGCGATACTTGAAATTTTAATATTTAAAGTATAGTTAATAGTGAGAGATGCATTAATAATAGTATCGCATTAGCAAGTTAAACCAAAAAATTAATTAAAGAAAGGATGTTAATTCTATTGGAGATGGTTATTTTTGCATCATAAATTTTTAAAGCATTAATTATCGTAATTAAAGGATTCAAAAAAAATATATATTGGGTTTTTCTAGTGAAAAATTATTGGCATAACAATTATATATTTTTTAACATATATAAAATGTATGGTTAGATTAGTGAGATATTTATAACAAGTATGCAATATGAAGTCAAACTTTATTAGATTTGATTCTTAATAAAATATTTTTAATGATTCACTTTATAGCTTTATGCAATCTATAAGTTTAAATAGTTTGATGGTATCTAAACTTTATACATATAAAAATATGATAAATGTCTGATTATTTTGCTTTCCAATCTATAATTTTTTTATGTTCTTTGCTATATAATTGAGATGATTCACTCATAATGTAATGATAAAATTCATCCTCATATGGAGGATTTTATATTATCTTCCATTAAATTCATCCTCTTTATGAGATTCTTATGGAATATTGATATTTTAGTGTGAATTCTTAATTTTAGACATACCTAAACTAGATAAATTTATGTTCAATGAAGGCAATAGAACTTTATTTTCACTTACATAATCCTATTTTGAAGTTCATTTATGTTAACAACTATTAGATTAGATATTTTTATCCCCAATTATTTTCAAATAATTTTACACTAATCTTTGTTTTCTTATTCTTTCTTTCATTGTTTCATTTAAAATTTGAACCATTTAAGGATGCTATGTTATAGATTATAGTTTTCTTCCAATTCTTTTTAAATTGTTAATGGTATGAAAATATTATTGATGAGTAGATGAATTATTAGAATTGTTTTAGATAAATATATTCTCTATATTGAGATATATTATTTACCAAGCTCTCATTGCTTCTTTAGGTGTACATACAATGATAACATAGAAAGTGATGTTCCACCTATTGAATTTTTTTTTGGAAATACCACTAATGAGATTAAAAAATTGAGAGATTCATTAGCACAAGGTGCAAACCCGGGGATATATAGTGAACCATGCATGTTAATATTGCATAGTCTAGAAAAACTAAAAGATGAACTTGAGAGGACTAGTGCATATTCCCCAGATAGAGTAGCTGCTATTTTTTTCTGCATGTGGGAAGAAGTACGTGGTGTCATTCCCTTTAAACAAATATAGGATAGTGTCACCAAAGAAATGATAAAAGCCACTTCTTTTCCATTTTATCAAAATGTGCGTAAGGTTAGGGGATACCAGGTCACTAGATGTGTCGATCATCGTATGGCCTCATTGATCTACCCACGATTTCTCGTAGTACATGGTCTATACCCAAACAATGACCAAATTCCATTATATTTTATTCAGCAGTTGTATGCTGAGATCCATTTGGGTGTCAAATTTAACTACCTAGACATTCTACCATATGTTGGTCAGGGGCATGGCAGGATTGTTGATAGGCCCACCTATTGTCGAGCAGATAGACCACCCCCAATGTTTAGGGTATTTTTTGGTGAGAGTTCTCCTACTCTCACCCTAGCTCTAGACCTCATAGAAAATGAGGTTGTCATTGCTTCCCAAAAGGAAGTAATTGGCACTGTAGGTGACATTGCGACTACCACCACTAGGATATTTGATGTCCAGACATTCCCAATCCACACCATTTTCAGCATAAGGGACCACCAAGGATCCTTTTATAGTGGTTGAAATCCCTACTCCTACACAGTTTGATGCACTTACAGGAGATATGGCATGCATGACTCTGCATTGTTTTGGCTAAGGACTTGTTGGAGGCATATGCCCACATTACATCAAAGAATGGGATCGGTATAGAGCATGTTAGAGAACATTTGAGATGTAGAGGTCATTCAGTTCTAGGATCCCATCACTCTTAGCCTAGCACTAGTGCATGTCAAGATCCACCTATAGATCATTCGACAGTTGCACATACTATTGGTTTTACCAATATGTTAATTGGTTTTGGTTCATCATATTCAATGCCATCTCACCTTCATAGTCCTCCACATTCATCATTTATGTCATGACATGGGATAAATCAGATGGATGTAGATGTTGATTCGTCACTTGACCATGTGGTGGATATGGTGGAGGCGGCCCTTGCAAAGGACTTAGGTCATCCGATTTTAGATGATGTGCATGTATGTGTGCATGTGCATGTTTCAATTATTTTTTCATTATTAATTTTTTTTTTAACTAGATATTCATGTAAGAGTATATATATTCTTACAGGTGAACATACCTCATATCACTCCTAGCCTTGGTCCAGATCGTGTGCATGATCGGCGTGACTCTGTGGATGAATCTGCTACCAGTGGACATGTGAGTTTTACATTTTTATATAATCACACGTGTATATGTACATGCAATATTTATGTATTCATAGATCTAGATTGATATTTAAAAATACAAGTTCATATAAAATTAAATTTCATAAAATTCATTTAATATAAATTATATGTATTTAACACATCTTGTACAAAATTTTATTTGTAGGGCTTAGCACATCCATCAAACTTGGACCATTCTCATTCAGATGGTCATTCCACTAGGAGTATACATTCATATTAGGCCGTGCACACTAGATTTATGATATTTACCACATGTATTTGCTATATGATGATCTTCAGTATTCGAGATTTGATGATCTCTAACTTACATTTTCCTATATGATATACATACATTTTATTATTTGTTGATCTTTAGTATTCGACATTTGATGATCTTTAATTTACATTTTGCTTATATGATATGTACATATATTTTCTTATATGATATATACATACATTTGCATTTTTCTTATAATATGTGTTATGTTTATACATTGAATCCATTTACATGTATGTACATGTGTTTGCTTATGGTTTAAACATGTTTACACATAATATATGTATGAATTTTCTTTAAATATTCAATATACATACATGTTTTCTTATTTTATGATCTCTTACATAACTTACATTTCCTTATATTCAATATACATTTGAACTCTAGTAGAATTTTAAGGAAATCAATGCCACTTTATAATTAAGTTCATTCATGTTGATCACAATAAATATATTTTTTTAAATGACTTAAGCATCATGAACCATTGAGTTGAGAACAAGATATAATATTTTTCACAAGTAACTTGAAATTCAATTCAAATTCTACCTCTAGATTATACATTTTTGACAAGTAACTTGAAATTCAATTCAAATTATACCTCTAGATTATACATTTTTTACAAGTAACTTGAAATTCAATTCAAATTATACCTCTATTATACATTTTTGACAAGTAACTTGAAATTCATTTCAAATATAATTAAGAAAATTCAATTCAAATTATACCTCTAATATACATTTTTGACACTTTAACAAAATTCTAAAATTACTACATATGTTGTGCATACCTATGAATTAAATAATAGCAAACTCGACAATGAAATAACTTGTTTGTTTACTACTTGATTAATTTAAACTAGGATCTAGTTATTCCATGTACACTAGAATAAAAATTTGTGCATCTGAAATGCATATAAATAGAAGCTTATTTTCCATTATTCTGGATATCAAATTGCAAGATTAATTCTCATTTATATCACTTGGAGCACAAATTTTGGAGAAGTTTTTGCACATTTATCAAGGAGGAAAATATTGGAGCTCGACAAATTTTCATTTTTTATCAATCAAGGAAAAAATTGGAGGAGAATTTAACTAAGTTGGTAGAAAACTTGTTTTGAGTCATCTTTAAGTTGAAGAAAATGGGACAACAAAGATAAAGAAAAAATGTGTCTCAACAAAAAATTTCAAAAGAAGAAGAACAAAAGAGGCATGAACAAAACTTGGAAAATTATCATAGAAAAATGTGTCTCAAGTGTGTGTTTAGGACTTTTACATTGAAAAAACATGAGTATTCATTTCATGGGATGAAATCCATAATGTGCATTACTCCACCCAATAATTTGGTTATTACACCTAAAAATAAATTTGTATGTGCATAAATTTTGCATTGGATTTCTTATTAAAATTAGAAATGTTTAATGTATGACCATTTTTCAACTTACAATACCCCAACTTAAAATGTACTCTTAAACTAAAATATTGTACATTAAATCCTTCCCTACAAACCTTACACTTATATTTTACCAATACCTTTGTTTAATGCTTTTGTCATCACATTATCATTGTTGAGTATTGCATCTACACAATTTTCTCTTTACTTTGTTCATGAAGAAAATAATAGTGTACTTCAATACATGCTTATTTCTCCAATGAAACCTTAAATTTTGTGTCCTTCACTATGCCACTTTGATTTTCATTATTTTTTCAACCACATTAATCATTTTATGGCTTTGCATATTCCTATATATTCTAACTTTGCACTTTGAAAGAAACCATTATTTTTTCTTAATTATTCATGAAACTACACCTTCATGTACAATGAAGCAGCATTCTAATGTTGATATTTTGTGATCAATATCCCCTATCCAATCTACTATGGAGATATACATCCAAGACCAAGAAATCCTAATTGAAAGAATAGGAGAGATTTGTTGTCCTTGCACATATGTCTCATTTTTCTTGGACAATATAAAGACTCCCCTTTACATTTTTTGTTTCTTTCCTCTTCATTTTTATTAGTTCTTATTTTTATATTATCTTTCTTTTCTTCTTCATTTTGAACTTATTTTGTGCTTTTTCAAACTTTCAAGTTTTATTGCACTTGAATGACTATAAGTACTTTTAAATGTCCTTGAGTCCTCAAGTCCAATAAATTTTTAACTTTTTTCATCTTAGCATGATATTGGAAATTTATTTGAAACCTTGAAACATCTTATAGCCCAACTTTTTTGGGGTTATTTGGATCACCTTGTTATACTCTAAGGGTTTCCTTTGCTATATCACTAGCCTAAAACTTATAAGTCACTTGTAATAACCCTCAAAATTTGATGCTTGGCATGGAATTTGACCTATGTGTATCCTATCCTTGGCTATGCATTTATGGATTTGTTTTCATACATGTGCATGTATATTTTTTGTCTCTTTGGTATTTTCTTTTCATCACTTCAATGTTCTCATTATTTTTATATTTTATGCTCTAGGGATTCCTCAAGCTCGAGTCGAGCCAAATCTGGATATTGGATCAAACGAATCCATTGAAGAACACATGGACCTTGAATTTAGGGAGGAGACCCAAGTTCAAACAATGCTTGTTGGAGAGGGGTCAAGATCACTTCCTTCTACTAGTATGGATGAGCATATAAAACTAGCAGAAACTTCTCTCACTTATAGCATCATATCTTATGAGTTTGTTTGCTTGCATAAATAAACTTCACTTATATAACATCATCTCTCACTTTTGTTTGCAAAATATTTTGTGACATGTAGGAAGGGCTCAACAAGTAGGAATTTTTCATGCTCAAGTCGATCCAAATCTAGACATTGGATCAAATGAATTTTCTCAAGAACGGATGGTCCTTGAAGATAGGGAGGAGGCACAAGTTCAAACAATGCATGTTGGAGAGGGATCGGGATCACTTCCTCTTACTGGTATGGATGAGCATATAAAACTAGTTGAGAAGGTGATGAAACAAATTTCTCATAGAAATTTTGATCATTTACTTGAAATGGATATGGAGAAATTGAAATATTATGCCAACTAGCCTTATAATAAGAGAAAGAGGTCAATGACTAAATCTATAAATGGAATGATCAATCATCATTTCAATCATATTGATACACTTGAAAAAACCCAATTGTTATCATGTTTACTTCTTTTTCATGAGCTCAAAGAGTCATTACAATTGTTGGGTTTACATTCGGCATCCAATAAGAAGAAACACATGGGATTACAAATGGATATTGTTCAAAATGTTAAAAAGGGTTTAGATTCCATTTGGAAAGGATCTTTATCAGTGGATAAGGCCACTACAAGAAGAATGATGTTGACATCTATTGTACATCAAGATATAGCAAGAAAAGGAAAAATGTCTACACTTTCAATTGAAATTGGTTATATTAGAACCACATAGATAAAATATGAGAAAAAAAGAAAGTTTTTGGATCAGATTTTAGAAGGAAATTGGGAAATTATGTGTAGAGCTCCCCATTCTGACAAGATTGAAGATGTTGTTAGGAACTTGGTCTCAAGTTTTTGGCATGATCAGACTTGTCCATTATCAAATACTAGAGATGTTATGAGACATAGGATTGGACCTAGTATTTATGAAAATCATATCAAACATTGGCTAGACATAATACAATTTGAGATGTATATGAACTTTTGTAATGCATACCCTCATATAAAGATTGGGAAAACAATGTTTCAAAGGTTAAAGCCATATTATGTGAAGATAAACAAGTTTTTTGAAACTTGTTGCCATTATCATATTGAATTTGATCTCTACTATCAGGTGTTTTGAAAAATGAGAGAAGGAAGATGTGGGTTTCAAAATGTACCTCGTAAGTTTATTCATAAAGTATATATTATGTGATCATGAAAATGGACCTCAAATAAACTGCATAAAAAGAATTTGTGAGACATGTGGAAATTTGGCTAAATTCCCTTCAAGAATTGAGGATACTGACCTAATAAAGAGAGTAAATTGCAAGAGGTAAGTACTATTTTTAGAGAGTTTATTTGTTTCAATATCTCATAGATTGTTATTTGGATTCTCTTTGATGTAATGTTTCATTGATTGTGTGGTTTATTAGTTATTCACATATTTTACTCACATAGGTACAAGTATGTAAAGTTGCAAAAAAAATTTGGGAAAGAATTCACAAGGTTGAACTATGTAGAAGAGGAGATTCCCATTGGAAAATTTATGGAAGATTTTCAAAAATTGATAGGACCATACATACAGTGATCCTTTTTTGCTAAGTGGCAAGTACAAATATTCCAAACGTGGAACAGTTCTATCAGTAGTTGACTTTACAGAAAATTACTCCTTTATACATCAAAAGGAGATTCAATCAAAGTATTACTTTTCAAAGTAGATCACTATTGTGGTTCATGTGTGTTATCGACATGCATAGTCAGAATTGCATGGTGTTGAGAGTACAAATGAAGAATGATCCATTAAGAAAGAATATCATTTTTATATTAGTGATGATAAAGAGCATGACACACTTTTTGTCCAACATTGTTTTACAATATTTTTTGAGAATTTTAGAAGCAAGGGTGTAAAATTTGAAAATCATTTTGTATGGTCAGATGGATGTGTGACACGATTCAAATCTTCATGGCCATTCTATGCACTTTGTAGATATCATAAAATCTACAAAATACCACATGTATGGAGTTTTTTCGAGAGTGGGCATGGAAAGGGTGAGCATGATGGAGCAAGAGCTTGCATCAAAGAAGCTTTAAGAAATCATCAAATGAGTTATCCAGAAGATTGTCTAGACAATGCACATGATGTTGTTGAATGGTGCAAGAAACACTTTGCACCAAATTTGGTTGGCCCATCTTCAAGAACAAACTGAAACATTCCACATAGAGTGTTTTGGGAGATATCAGGTATGTATAAATTACATTAAATCAAAAATTTGAATTTATTTAAATTTAAAATATATATATACATACATATTTGTTCACATAAGTTTTTGTTTCACATATGTATCTAGGTGTGGATAGATGATCAATGCATGGATGCAAGAGGGTATAAAAAATAAGAAATTTGCATTGTGTTAGGAGTTCAGATAGTCACCATGGATGGCTACTAGACACAAGGGATTACTCTTTTTTTTGCACTGAGTGCATTGAGGGAAACTATGATTATGTATGCAACAATAAAAAACTTGGATATGTTGGTAAATGGGCTACAGTGCCACTAGTTGTTTTAGAAACATATTGTGATATCAAAATGTTTAACCTATTCTAAGAAACTAAAATGCAATAGAAAACATAATGAAACACCTCATGATTAGCCTAAGGAATTTGTAAATGCAAAGAGGAAAGTGTTAAATGAAGATAAATGGTCATACCTTCCTTCTTCCAGCTGAAACTCCTTGGTTGGCCCTTGATTTGGATTGATTTGTATGCTCCTTGATGGCTCTTGATGTGGCTAAATGGAGGATTTGACTAGGTGCTTGGATGCAAATGAAAATGGATGAGATTGATGGCTAAATAAGTGTACAAAATGGCAGCATTTAGTTACAAAATGGCTAAGTGTTAAAATTTCCTTGAGGAGAGAGTATTTATAGAAGAATTTGAATTCTCTAGAGAATTCAACGGTTGAGATTCATCCAACAAGGTCAAGATGAAGGGCTATGGTGGGTTGAGGACTCACAAGCCCTCACATCTTGACATGTGGATGTTGAAATGGCTAAGAGGAGATGAGGTGTAAGTGAGGTGGCCAAAAGGTACATGAGGTAG
The DNA here is from genome assembly GCA_007258455.2 of Sequoia sempervirens. Lineage (NCBI taxonomy): Eukaryota > Viridiplantae > Streptophyta > Pinopsida > Cupressales > Cupressaceae > Sequoia > Sequoia sempervirens. Next base: position 1,093 of record VDFB02001624.1, on the reverse strand, counting down.
AGGAAGGACAAGTACCTTCCAAGTACCTTAGGGAGAGAAGATTTCTTTAAAAAGGAACTTCTTATCCTCAAGTGGGAGTGAAAATTACACCTGAAGAATTTTGGAATTTCTCAAAAATCTCCAAATGTGCATGAGGTGATATGTCAAACATTCTAGAAGCCTTGGAAAGATAAAATGTGAATTAAAAATTCACATGGGGATGAGAGAGACATAGGGTGAATAAATGAGAATTAAAAATTCTCATGGGAAAGAGGGATTGACTAAAAAGTGGTGCTAAAATGGTTAATGACCTTGATTAAAGTTGTGCAAATACTTGATTATGATAATTAATGGAAAATTAGAGGCAAGTGGCAAATGTAGGAGGATGTGACATTAATCTTTGATTAAGATGATGCACACCCTAAATATAAATTAATTCATATTAGAGATGGATTATGGAGGATGTGACAAGGAGGGAGAAAAGAAAAAATTTAAATTGATTTTAATTCAATAGATTAGGATGACTAAATTAAATAAATTGGTGTATTTATTTAATTTAGAGAAGATAAAGGCATGAGATAAAGTATTTAATTATTAATTAAATATTTTAAGAGTCTTATGTGGGAAGTGTAATATTAATTAAATAAATTAATATTGACAGAATTGATGAACAAAGAGGTAAATTTGATCATATGGGAGTGATCAAATTTGGGTGTCTACATTTTTCCCCTCTTCGAAATATTATTAAAATAGCAATGTTTCGAAGAAAAATAAAATGTCGGGGATGAAGAAAGTGATAGGGATTGATGCCCCAGCTTGAAAGAAAAGGAGAGGGATGCCCCAATGCCCGCTTCAAATGGAAGGAAGAAAGTGATAGGGTATGCCCCCTCGAGAGGGCAGTTGGGGAAGAAATAAGGGGGCCTCAGACGACTTCTCGATAGAAAGAAATGGAGGAGACTGTTGGATAGAGGGCGCAAAACTAAGCAACTTTTCCTTTTGAATAGAGGTGGTTGGATGTACGGTTTGCAAATGGCGGCTCCGAGAAAGAAGGGGATTAATTGGAAGGAAAAAAAGGTAAATAAAAGGTAAAAAATACCTTTTATTTAAAAAAGGG
>VDFB02001623.1:0-47556 GCA_007258455.2 Sequoia sempervirens | reverse complement strand
TGTCCTACGACGTCATTTCCTGGGAAATTGAGCCAGCAATTGAAGGTATACAAAACCTTTTGCATGCTTTGCAATTAATAACCTAAAAAGAATGATTAGGCCAAAAGTGTAATGAGTACACAAAAATATTTGAGTTCATCCTTGAAGAAATAAAAATTCCCATAGTTTGACACATTAGCATTTGACCGTGTGGATGATCACTTAAGACTGCCACCAGTTTTAGCTAATTAATTACTCCTTTTTAACTTCGCACGTAACAATTCGTAGACAAAAGATGCAACTGGGTGGGATTCTCAAGTTTTCTCTTAGCGTGATTTTTGAGTTGGCTTTTAATGGGATTTTCATGTTTAATACCTGAACCATAGATTTTTGGGACTAGGAATGCTAGGTTTATTTTGTTAAATTAGAGTTGTAAAAAAAATTGCACTTGAATGCTTGAATGACTAAATTCAACAATCTATTGAAACATGGGAACTATCTTCAGGTTATGGGTAATCCTATGGCGAAGATAGACCTCTAGATTCTAGGTTGGTTCCTATATGATTCTTAAATTAATAACTTGGTAACTTGTTGGAAAAGGGATAGAAGTATGTAATAAATGCACATAAAACTATAAATAGATGGTGATGCACCTAATTGATAAATACTTGCAACTATGATTCACAATAAACTTTAGAAAAACTATCCACACAAGTCAATTTGACAGTTTGACCACAAAAATGATTCTAAGGAAGGCTTGAATAAACCACCTTTGAAGGAAAACAATGTTTTCTAAGCAAAGAAGAATAGATTATTCTGTTACACAACCCTAGACCTATGATTTTCACTATGTTGAATGCATGCAAATATAAATGAGACAATAATTTTAAAGGTTATGATATTAAACACAGTAAAACGTCATGAAATCATTTATAAAAACATCATAATGACAAGGCAGACTTTTGATTTCACTGAAATTGAAGGGATCTTTGCAAAAAGACACAAATTGAACCTGTAAACCTGCTGCAATATTAATCTGAAATTGAAAGCTGAGTTATATGATATTTCTCTTTGCAAAATGCAAAGGCTGAAAAACAAGAACTAGAGGGAAAAAAATAATGTTTTCCAATATATACAAAAAGCCTCTTCAAGGCATGAAGATGAAACTGAAAGTCAATTTCAGTGTGAAAATGATAACTCCAAGGCAAATCTCGAGCATAAATAAACAAATACAAAAGAAGAGCTCAAACTCATGCAAAAATGAGTGAACTCAGGCTCAAAGTCAAGGTCAACTCATGATTGACACATGGGTCACTTGAACTGAACTGGAAATCCCTGAAAAAGTGGGCCAAAACATGCAAAAACTACCTCATTTTTATCAACTCACCCATGATGACTGAAACTCCATCTATGTATCGTGCATGATGATAATATCTCGTGAAATAATGTAGAACTGGAGCAATGTACCAATAATCTCCATAAATTGCATGATTAAGTTCTCTAGTTAGCTTTCACTTGTATTCTTGCATAGATTTAAGAAGGTCTTCATTTAATTAAATGTTAAAAATAATCATCAAATGATTATTTTAATATTTTGACAACTGACATATACCCCCTTATTTCTTGTCTAAATATTAAAGTAATAATAATATTACTTTTAATATTTAATTGAACATTAAATACTTTTTAAAATCCATGTAAGGATAAGATTTCAAAGTCAAAGAATACTTTGAAATTGGCCTCAGAAATCACGGGCCCCTTATTTCATTATTAGGTCGATTGACCCTAAGAGTCAAGACCACAATGATAATTAAAATGAAATAATTATTTTGAAAAATAGAGTAAAAAATTAATTCATCAGTGAAAGGCTCTTAGTAAAAATCATTGAACCCTAAAAATCATTTCATTTTTTGCATTTGAGTTTGAAGAAACTTCATGAAGACTGGCCGCCAACCTAGGTATGGTTTCTGAGAAATTGCTTAATCAGGAGCTCGAAATTCCACCATACCTTACTATTTTCTAGATTTTCCATGAATATTTTTAGTGGATAAGTTATTTTCAGTCACAATTTGGAGATATTGCGTAGCATTTTTGAAACTTTAAGCTGCAGTTGTAGCATAAATTCTAACATATTCTCTTCTCTTATTATTATGTTGTCCTTCAATTGTTTTGGGCCACCATTGAAGAGTTTGAGCTTCAAATTCATAAAGCTAACACCATTCTATGCTATGCCTGGGCTGAGTCTTTGAAGATTTTTTGTTGGGAATGAATGGTAAACATCATTCCCAACCCAAAACTGGCTTTTATCTCAAATTTAGAAGCATTTTCGGGCTTATAGCCATGACTATGAGATATATTTTTGATGTATTTCCTCCTTTTGTGTATATTTATGTTGTGTGAGCTTGACTTATGAATTTTGAAGCTCAAGGAGAGCTCATTCACGGACTTGTTTGTTCTCCCTTAGGTGCATTATGGTAAGTTCTCTCTTGTTTTTGTTTTCTTCATGGCGTCTTCTAGGTTTTCTCCATTTTGAATAAAAATAAATCCTCACTGCATTTTCATTTTTCTAAAAAAATTCACACCATTTCTACAGAAAAATAAGAAAACCCATCTACATTTATGTATATATCTTACTTTCAAAAACAATAAGAAGCTTCTATCTGTACATATCACCATATCTGATGCTATTTTTTAGCAACACAAAGAATTTTTGTTCATATTCCTAATTGACAGTCGTGGCCTCATATTTGCATTCTGGGTATTCTCTTTTAGTACATATTACATTTCCTGTAGCTATCATTTTGAAACCCCTTTGAAAATGATGAAAAGTACCAAATGAATTTCTCTCTTTGTTGTCTCCATAAAAAAGTGAATGCCTGTAATTGTTTCTTGATGCTTTGATTTTATATAGAAATTTGTAACTCAATTTTTTTCCTGTAGAAGTGTATCCTTTGAAAATTTCATGAAGAAGAATTGTCACTTTGTATATTACATCACTGGTAAATGGGGCTTATTAACTGTCACCTTTGTATTCATGCAATTCTGTCTCTGAATACTTCTTTTTAAAAAAAAAAGGTGACTTCTTCTTTACATATCATCTGGGACAATTACCAGTGATTGCATTTTGCTATGTGACATCTCAAGTGCTTAACTAGATTCTCATATTCTTATTATAACATGAAGGCAATGAGAAAATTAATTGTGATCTATTGTCGTACGTTGTTCTTGGGCAATTTTTAATGCATAGCAATTTCTTGTTGGCACAAAACTCTTGCTAAGGAAGTGTTATTGAATCCTCGTGAATGATTCTTGTGAGAGCTAATAAGTAAGGAAAATACTGATGTCATCATGTGACTTATTCCTTGAAGGCTTGACTGCTCATTGTGTATGAACCACTATGATATGAGATGATCTTACATTTTCATAACCCTACTACCCTATTTACAGTCAAGGATGCTTTCCCAGTTCTTATGACTCTTGTAAACCTTAGTGACTATCTTTTAGTTCTAAATCTCATAAAAATTAAGGCTACTCCTCCTTTTGAAATGATTGTCAATGGCTTGACTGCTCATCAAAAGTGACTCATGCTCTGTATATATGCATTTTTTCATTCATGGCTATCATTTTCTTTGTTGTTACAAACTACTCTATTATGTCTATCAATCATAAAATCATTCATAAGCAATATGAAGTAGCCCGATTCCTGATATTCTTATTTTTAAATATGTATAAAGCATGGTCCTTTTTAGTCCTTATAAATTTGATACGTGAATGATGCCTCTTGAATTCAAGATGTCATAATGTTGTCCTATAGTCATGTGGACTATTCTCTTGATGATTGATGTCTCTCATGTATGAATGTTGAATGAGAGGATGTTTTCCTGATATGTTGGGCTCAACCCCTGTGGGAGCCCGTTTTGCTCCACATATCTAATGAAAATGATCACGAACATAATGAACCTGTTCTTTCACATTTAAACAAACAAGTTAGCAAAAATAATCGAAGTTGAAAGCTTCCATTTGAACTTCGTATTCCTTGATTATCAGTCTTTGTATTTCAATCATCTAGTGAATGCCTAATTGGATATAAATCGCATTCCTATTGGTAGTGTAGGCATAAAGTAGGATGTAATTTATCATTGCTCTAACACCATTCTTTCACAATATTGCAAATTCATGGAGCGTGGAATCAAAATTGTTGCAACTTGGAGACACAACAACTGAAGACAATGAGTAAAACAATTCATCATCACGGAAATGATGAATTGATCCCCTCCTTTGTGTTTACATTATCTTTAGTAGTGTAGTATTTCATCACACTTGTACTCATTATTTTCTTAAAATAATCAAATTTAGCTACTCCTCGGCTTGTGCGGGATTTTAGTTTTTACAAAATGAATAAAAAGCATTTATTATGCAAATGTCCAATTTTCTGTTACAAATACTTACATAATAAAACTGAAAATCAAATGTAATCTAATTTTTATGATGGATAATGAATACTTTAGCAGAAAAATTTGAATTTTTTTGTACCTTTCAACAATAGATTCAATTCAACTCTACCTGTTTGAGCTCATAGTGAAAAATAGGTAACAAATTGACGACCTCTGTGGAGTGTTTTCCTGCTAAACACCATAGACTAGTATATATCTTATCCATTGAGCATGGAATCCATTTTTTGCTCTGTTCTGACTCAGAAAACTGTAACTCGGCTTCAAACCACACAAACTAAAAAAAACTACTGCAACTCTATTGAAGATAGAGTTTGAAAAACCACGTGCAACCACTTTAATGAAATCACAGCAAAACTTAAATGAAATGTGCCATGGGGCACTTATTGAAAGCATAACTGAAACTAAAAACTAGTCTACTATGTACAACTGAAAGCTTGATGCTTAATAGCATTGTTTCAAGTGAATCCCATTGACAGGGATTGGCAATACTTCACCATCCAACTTTGAAAGTTGAAATGCATTGTGTTCCTTCTTTTCTATAATAATGTATGGGCCATCCCACATGGCATCAAACTTTGTATGTTTACCGGGTCTACTCTTTAATTCATCCCACTTGAACACTAAATCACCTTCATTGAAGATCCTTGTTATTGCTTTCTTATTGAATGTCCTCTTCATTTGAGAATGAAAAATTTGAAGGTTTCTGTAAGCTTCCTTTCTGGTTTCTTCCAACTCTGCTAATTGAGAAAGCCTGACTTGCATTGGCTGCTCCTCAAGTAACTCAAGCTCTTTTATATAACTCAAAGTTGGCAATTCAATTAAGATAGGCAATTTGGCTTCTTTTCCATAAACCAAAACATATGGTGAAAATCCTATTGATCGTTTTGGTGTAATTTTATCAACCCATAGGGCTAACTTGAGTTTGTCATGCCATGACCTCTAATTATCTTCAATAGTATTCTTTATGATCTTAATCAGATTCTAATTTGTTGATTTAGCCTATCCATTACCTTGGGGGTAATAATTGGATGAAGTATTCAGATAAATATTATGCTTTACTGACCAATCTGAAACTCTCAAACCAACAAAGGCCAAATCATTATCAAAAATAATTGAATCAGGTGTACCAAATCTAGAAACTATTTCCTAATAGAAGTTTAAAACTAATGTTTCATTTGCATCTTTCAAGGCAATTGCTTAAGTCTACCTCGTAAAGTAGTCTGTAGCAGTCAAAATCCATTTGTGCCCAGCACTCGAGGGTGGATAGATTGGACTGATGAAGTCAAGCCCCCACTTTCCAAATGGTTGTTCAACCTGAATTGGATTTAGGGGCAGGGCTGCTAACTTTTGTTTTCCTACAAACAATGAACATTTAATGCACTTTCTGACATAAGCATGAGCATCTTTGAAAATATCTTGCCAATAATATCCATCTCTCATTATTTTTAGAGCTATAGTATGTGGTGCAAAGTGACCTCCAACAGGTCAATCATGGAATTCTTCAAGAATTATTTCAATCTGACTCAGATAAACACATTTGAGGAACACACCATTGAAATCTTTCTTATAAAGAACACCATCAATTTCTACATATGGAATTGCTTGCAATCTATAATATCTTCATTTAGACTTGTCCAAATCTTCTAGACAATCTCCAATATGCAAGTAATGAATCATTTGATTGATCCAATCAGTTGAATGGGTTGTAACTGTAGGTTCTTGTTCATTATTAAGGACTATAGCAACCTTTTCACTATTGTTTTCTTCATTTTCTACAAGTTGCTCACATAGACACTTACCTCTAACAAGCTTGGTAACCTTTATACTAATGTCATACTCCATGACTTTGGTTATCCAACCTACTCTCGTGTCATTAATGTCCTTATTCAGTAGAAATTCTTTGACTATTGGGTGAGCTACCAACATATATATCTTATTATTAGATAACATATGTCTAATTTTTTTGAGACTTCTTACTACAACAAGCACATGCTTCTCAACGAATGAATACCTGGTTTCATAATCATGAAAAACCTGACTAAATAAAGCTATAGGTTGATCCATACCTTCATTATTTTTCTAATAGAGCATTGTGGAGATGGTATCCACTCCCCCAAATGCGTACAATATAAAATCCTTACCAAAATCTGGATTAATAAGAGTAGGGGCTACTGCACGTGCCTCTTTAATCTGCTCAAAACTGTTATTTCCTTCTCTTGTCCAGCTGAACTACATATTCTTCTTCAGCATGGTTGTGAGAGGTTGCAGCAATGCTGCAACATTGGGAATAAATCTCCTCACGAAGTTTATTCTACCCAAAAAGCTTTGCAAACCCTTTTTGTGAGCAGGTAGCGGTAAAGCCAATATGGCTGCAATCCTCTCTAGATCTATAGAAATGCTATCTTTAGAAACAATATATCCCATAATTTTACCTTCATGAACAAAAAAAATGCTTTTGTTTGGATTTAAAGAAAATCCATATTCTCTGCATCTTTCAAAAATCTGTCTAAGATGCACAAAGTGATCATCAACATTTTGTGAGAAAACAATGATATCAACTAGGTAAACAAGAAAAAACTTGTTTATCAAACATTGGAGAGCCATATCCATTGCTCTCTAAAAGGTGGCTTCCACGTTTGACAATCCAAATGACATCTTTCTATAAGCCATAGTACCCCATTTGGTGGTAAAGGTTGTCTTGTACTGGTCTTCTTCTCTAACCAAGATCTAGTTATAACTCGAATATCCATCCAGCAATGACAACCTTTCTGATCCTGAAACAACCTACATAATTTTCTCCATTGAGGGCAGCAGATAGTGATCCTTGAGTGAAGCTTTGTTTGTTATGAAATAACTTGCACAATAGAAGAATATGATATGAAATATGCTGCAAATACTTGATAATAACTGAGAATAACAAGCCACTTCGAGGGGGAAAGCCTCTTAATATCTCTAATGAGAACACACTTCACAACTTGATGATGAAATAAGACTCACAACCTCCTATATATACCTATTTATGCCAAGGATATCACCTAGGCTGACTTAGACACACCCATATAAGACTTAGGCCGACCTAAACAACTAACAATATACTAATGATAATATGACTTAATAGAGAGTTAAGATAGCCACAAGCTGACTATTCATAACCTGATGTACAATAATATTAAGGGCGTAGCATGCCCCCATTCTTCAAAGAAGAATTGTCCTCAATGCTAATCAAGTTTGGAAACTTTTGAATGAACTCCTCGTCTTCCCATGTGGCATCTTCAATTGGTAAATTCTTCCATTGGATGAGATACTCAGTGATAGTTCTATTCCTCAGCTTCTTTGTGTGTGTTTGACGAATGCACTCTGGTTCCAAAATGATTCTCCCTTCTTCATCCAACTCGGGAAGTGTTGTTTGAGTGGGAATATTATGCCCAATTACCTTCTTCAAACAAGAAACATGAAAAACTGGATGTATCCTTGTTGTTGGTGGCAACTCAAGCTTGTAAGCAACACTACCGATCTTCTGCATGATTTGGTATGGACCATAATACTTTGGAGACAACTTATTATTCTTTCTTTGCTGCTTTAGTGAGATTTCTTATAAGGCTGCAATCGCAAGAAGACCCAATCCCCAACTTCAAAACTTCTTTCACTACGATGTTGGTCTGCAGTTGTTTCATTCGATTTTTGTGCCATGGCTAAATTATCCTTGAGTCCTGAAAGTACTTGTTGTTTATGAAGCAAGTGGTCTTCTACTGCCTGAACTCTTGGGGACACCTTAATTGATGATGTGATGGAAGGAGGATGATATCCATAAAGTGCCAAAAATGGAGACATTTTTGATGAGCTATGAAAAGAAGTGTTATACCACCATTCTGCAAGTGGTAGCCAATCTACCCACTGGGATTGTTTCTCTGAAGTGAAACAACGTAGATATCCTTCCAAACACTTATTAACAACCTCTGTTTCCCATCTGATTAAGGGTGGTATGAAGACTAAGAGCCAATTGAGTACCCAAACATGAGAATAAATCTTTCCAAAAGTGACTAGTGAAGATAGGATCACGATCACTAACAATAACTTTAGGTGTACCATGTAGCTTTTGGATATTCTCCAAAAAATCTTTAGCCACTGCACTTGTTGTAAAAGGATGTGCTAATGCAATGAAATGTGCATATTTAGTGAGCCGATCAACTACCACCATGATGACATTATGACCTTTAGATTTGGGAAGCCCTGTGATGAAGTCCATGGATATCTCTTCCCAATGCTGGCTAGGAATAGATAAGGGTTGCAAGAGACCTGGTGTCTTAATTTTCTCCCCTTTATGTCTTTGACACACCAAACATTCAGCCACAAATTTTTGAACATCACCCTTTAGCCCTTCCCAAAAGAAATCTTGCTTGACTCGATGATATGTCTTCAAAAATCCTGAATGACCACCCACGGAGACTCATGCAACTCTATGAGAATCTTGATTTTAAGGTTGGAATTCTTGCAGAGATACAAACGCTCTTTATACCAAAGAGTATCTCCCTTCCAACAAAACTTATCGAACTACTCGATCACTTTTTAATTGCTCGATGAGATTACTTGTCGCAACATCGTTTTGCCACTCTGATTTGGCTTCCTCCACCCAATTTGCTTGTAATATTGAAAGGGCACACAATAAGGCTTCATCTTTCTCATCCTTCCTTGACAGTGCATCTGTGACAATATTTTCTTTCCCTTTCTTATATACAATCTCAAAGTCATATCCTAACATCTTAGTGACCCATTTTTGTTGCTCTTCAGAAGATAGTCATTGTTCCAAAAAATATTTTAGGCTATCATGATCTGTCTTAACCTTGAAATGTCTACCCAATAGATAAGGCTGCCATTGTTTCACTGCATGGAGTATTGCTAGCATTTCCTTCTCATAAATAGGTTTTAGTAGATTCTTACCTTTTAATTGACGACTCTCAAAAGCAATTGGTCGACCTTCTTGCATGAGCACTGCTCCTATTCCATTTCTAAGCATCACATTCCACAATGAATTCCTTGGTGAAGTTAGGAGTGGCAAGTACTGGAGTTGTACACATAGCCTCCTTCAATCTCTCAAATGTTGTATTGGCAGACTCATTCCAATGAAAAGAATCCTTCTTCAATAGAGTGGTGAGAGGTGCTGCTATACTACCATAATTCTTCACAAATCTTCTATAGTACCCCGTTAATCCCAAGAATCCTCTCAATTTCTTAATGGTTTTTGGAATAGGCCATTCCATGATAGCCTTAATTTTGTTAGGGTCCACCTTTACTCCTTCATGTGAAAAGTATGTGTCCCAAATACTCCACCTCTATAAGACCAAAAGCACACTTGGATGGCTTAGCATAGAGTTTATGATCTTCAAGTATTTGTAATTCTTGGTCCACATGTTGCAAATGTTCTTCCCAAGTCTTGCTGTAAATAAATATATCATCAAAGAATACTAACACAAAATTTCTCAAGAACTTCTTAAAAATGGAATTCATCAAACTTTGGAATGTAGATGGTGCATTGGTAAGAACAAATGGCATCACCAAAAATTCATAATGACCCTCATGAGTTTGAAATGTTGTCTTACAAATATCTTCCTCCTTAATCCGAATTTGGTGATAACCAGATCTAAGATCTAACTTGGTAAATAACATAGCTCCATTTAATTCATCTAGCAAATCATCAATGACTAGAATTGGAAACTTATCTTTAATAGTGTACATGTTGAGCACTCTATAATCTGGAAACATGTGCCAAGTATCATCCTTCCTACGTACCATCACCATCGGTGAGGAGTAAGCACTTTGGCTATGCCTGATGATTCCTGCCTCTAGCATCTCTTCAACAATTTTTTCTATCTCACTCTTTTGTATGTGTGGATACCTGTAAGGCTTGATGTTCGGTGGTTGGCTCCCCGAGACTAACTTGATGGAATGATCATGATCCCTCTTAGGAGGAAGTCCTTTAGGCATATCTCCAAGAACAACTGAGTGACGATCAATTATAGCTTGCAAATCTGGATGAGTAGGAGTAATAGATTGAGAGACTTCTAATGAACATAGTTGGGCCACAATCCATCTACCTTTCTTAAGCAACTCTTGCATTTGATGAGAGCTTACCATTTGTGGAGATTTTCCTTCAACCCCATTAGCTCTACTAGCCTTCCTTCGGGATTGAAATCTCATGAATAGTTCTTGGAAGTTCATCTCAATTGTTCCAATGTAGTAAGCCATTGTACTCCCAAACAATATCTCTGCACCCATGGATATCGGTGATACATTGGGTATCAAGTTGATAATCTCCCATGGATAATTTAATGCTATGACACTTCTAACAACTAACTGCACCACCATCCGAGTCAATCAACATTACTGGCTTCTTTAGGAACCCCACCACCTTGAGAGTTTGTGGAGCACTAAAACCTGAGAGTGCATGACAAGAAATGATTGGTTGAGAATCATGTGATTCCTCATTTGACTCTCTTTCATCTTCTAGTATGGGTTCCTCCTCTCTTCCTCATTGGGACCTTCAATATAAAACAATTTCTTTTCACTACATTTATGTCCTCGACTATATTTTCTATCACAATTGAAACACAAGCCTTTTGCTCTTTTCTCCTCAATTTTTTGTGGAGTCAACTTAGTAGGTTGTGTTGAATATCCTTTCTCTCTTGTCACATTAGCCCCTTGCTTCTTAGGAATCAAATATTTCTCCTCTACCCTATGTGTGAAGATAAAAGACTCATTTATGGAACTAGGGCTAAACATGTGTACCTCATGTTGAATGTGATCCTTGATACCACCCAAGAATAAGTCATTCAAGTTTTCCTCCGTAATTGTATCCACCCTTAAGGATAGATTTTGGAATTGTTGAATATAATCCTTAATTAATCTTGTTTGTTGAAGTATAGCTAGCTGGCTGAAGAAGTTTTCTGTGACACTATTGCTATATTGTGCTTGGAGTTCCTCTATAAAAATTGACCATGAGATGGTGAGCCCATTTTTTCTTCGATGAGTGCAAAGCCAACGATACCAAATGAATTGATCTGGTTCTAGATATAAGGAAGCCCTCATGACCTTTTGTCCATTTGGGATTTGGTGTACTTCAAAAAAAATATCCATTTGGTTTATCCATGTTAGAGGATCCTTACCATCAAACTTGCGCATATCCACCTTTGGAAATAAATTCCTAGATCCCATAGGAGTACTAAAGCTTGTGTCAGTAGTAGCTGACCTAGAATTTTCACCTTGGCCGCTTGAGAACTCCTTTCTTGATTCACTATGTAGGTGCTTAACATGTTTTCGCATGTCCGACATATCCATCTTAATTGAGGAAATTTCTTCCTTGACCTTATTTATTTCTTCATTATGAGTAATATCCTTGATTGTTTCACCATCCTTATTAGGAGTCTTCCCCGGAGTGACAACATTCTTTTTACCCCTTGTTGCAGGCCCTGTCATGATGGAAACCACTAATATTGAAATAAATCACACAAATGAAACTTAAATTCTCTCAAATTTTTACTGTAATCTCCTTTAGTATTTCTTCAAACACCCAATAAAAATTAGACTCCCATTCAACAATATGTGCGAGATATGTAGATTCCAAAAAAATAGTGTAGAAACCCTAATTCTACAATAATTCGCTTAATTCTACTCCAATTCTTCTGAAATATAGACTATAGCTTCTTTAATATTTTCTTCAAAAACCCTTTAAAAATCAGAAAAAAATTCACCAAAATCGGAAAGATATGCTCTTCCCAAAATCGCCTCCAAGATTGAGAAAAACCGTGCCTCTATGGTGCCAAGATCATGCTCTGATACCACTTGTTATGAAATAACTTGCATAATAGAAGAATATGATATGAAATATGCTGCAAATACTTGATAATAACTGAGAATAACAAGCCACTTCGAGGGGGAAAACCTCCTAATATCTCTAATGAGAACACACTTCACAACTTGATGATGAAATAAGACTCACAACCTCCTATATATACCTATTTATGCCAAGGATATCACCTAGGCCGACTTAGACACACCTATATAAGACTTAGGCTGATCTAAACAACTAAATAAAAATATACTAATGATAATATGACTTAATAGAGAGTTAAGATAGCCACAAGCCGACTATTCATAACCCGATGTACAATAATATTAAGGGCGTAGCATTGTTTAGATCACAAAAATCAACGTACAACCTCATCTCTCTACTCTTCTTATTGACAAGCACCAAGTTTGATACCCAAGAAGTGTGCTTGATTGGAAATATTATACTACCTTCGATCAGCTTGTTTAATTTTGTTTTCATTAGATGTTCTAACTTCGGATTTAGGGGCCTTTTCTTTTATCTTACTGGTTTTGCGTTGGGTTCGAGCTCAATTGTAAGCTGAGCTAACTTAGGGTTAAAACCCTTCAAATATCCATATTCCCAAGTGAATATGTCACTGAATTCTTGGAAAAGAAAGATAAAGGCTTGTTGTTCTTCCTTTGTAAAGACTTTACCAAGCTTAAGGAGCTTGTCCTTGAATATCTCTATTGATTCGTAATGCTCCCACTTCACTGTGATGTTTGATTTATCTCTTATAGCCTGATCATTAGTGTTGAAGATGGATTCAATGGTTACCAAACCCTTTGGTAGCTTGTTAGACTTTAGTTGCATGATCTGATCACCATATTGCTGATCAAATTTTTGTCAGTTTTCAGTAGAAAACTCTGCTTCTTCCATCAGAAAATGAATTATCTATTCATCACTATAAAAAATATACCAACTTATATTATTATCAGGTACCGAAGGTCTAACAACTACCTTCACATATTGTTGTACATCCACATTGTGAATTTCAGTTGGAATGTCAAACTGTGATCCTATGGCAACAAGTTTATCAGCTTGCTTATTCTAATTTCTTAGTACTAATTGCAAATTAAATGCAAAAAACTCCTCGATTAAGTCCCAAACACGATGCTTATACAATTTCAGCAAGTCATTCTTTATTAAATCCAGATTTTTAACCTGATTTTATATCAATTATGAATCACCATACACCTCTAAGCACTTAATCTTTCTTTTTCTGGCCCATTCTAAACCATGTGTCAATGCTTCGTACTCAACAACATTATTAGAATAGTTGAAAGAAAATCTAAAAATTGAATAATACCTGTCTCCTTTAGGTGATATGAGCACTGCCCCTCCACCAGCACCTACCTTACTCCTAGATCCATCAAAATACAACTTCCAAAGCTAATCAATCTATTGTACTTGTTGTTGTTCCTCCTTGACCAGATTTGGAATAGTTACATCGGGCTCCTGAATCATATAAAAGCCCAAACCTAATTCATCCATGAGACTGAAAGGATCAATCTCATGATTCTCGGCATCCCACTCATCTAAATTTATGTCAGGTATGCCTTATATGGGTACTACGGGGTCAAGGGTCATGGTTTGATCCTCCTGATCATGGAAGACTAGGTTTGTTTTTATAGGATTTGCAACATAAGGCTCAATATGGTTTTTAGCCTGTGATTATGACTTCATTGTGACTCTAGTACCATATCTAGTTCTGAAAAAAATGTGTGACCAGTTTGATGACAACTAACCACCTAACTTTGTAGTGAAATCTCTAGATAGGAAAATGGCAAAATAAGGTGGGAGATCAATAATATATATGTCCTGTGGAATTTGAAATTTTAGGCAGGTATGCAATGTAAGAGGCATATTTTTTATAACTCCTACAGACTTAATGGTTGTGCCATCCAATTGAACTACCCCTTTTGATAATGGTTCATACTCAAGTCCTAACTTATCTACCAATTGTTTAGGAATAATTGAGTTGCTTGCTCTGAAATATATCATGTAATTATGCACTATATTATCACCAATTATCAAGCTGACATAAAAAAGTGGTGGTTTTACCTCTTGAGTTGGTTGCTCCTTCTTATGATCCGAACTGTTCACAAGAACTCTTGGTTGTTCCTTATTTGTTTCATTAGAAATTGTTATCTTAGCCAGAGCTTCCTGCAAATTTTCTTTTTGCCCAGGCAGGTGTAATGCATCCAACATGGTAATGCTAACAGTTTCCTTTTTCATATGTTCAACAATATTGAAAGAGGAACCACTAACCTTTGGTTGTACTTGTGTACCTTGGAATTTTACCCTATTTTAATGTGCAAAATTTCTCAAAATGCAAATGATAAAACACTGAGAACACTTCAACGATTAACCTAAAGAGTGATAAAACAAGGAAAATAGATGAAATAAAATGCAAATCGATTATACCTTCCTTGCTATTGAAGACTCCTTCATTGGCCCTTGATTTAGATGAATTTGTATGCTCCTTAGATGGATTTTGATGTTACTAGATGCAAGATTGATAATGGAAAATGACTAAATGGATGGCTAAATGATAGCAAATGCTTGAGAATGCAAATTGGCAGCATAAGGTTGCTCAAAATGAAAGTGTTGAAAATGCCCTTGAGGAGGGGGTATTTATAGAAGAATTTGAATTCTCTAGAGAATTCAACAGTTGAGATTCATCCAACAAGGTCAAGATGAAGGGCTATGGTGAGTTGAGAACTCACAAGCCCTCACATTTTGACATGTGGAATGTGAAGTGGCTAAGAGGAGGTGAGGTGTAAGTTGTTATAAATGCGGAAGCTTTAACCCAGAGATATTAAATTTACAACACAAATTAGATGCAATGAAGTAACGAGAAAAATAAAGAAGAATAATAGAACAAATGAAAAATACACAGATTTATGTGGTAAAACCTTGACAATTTGCCAAGGAAACATCCATGAGGCAAGTATTGGTAATCTTATTGCTCAGAGGAAAAACAATTACATCTGCAATCTTCACAGTTGCAGCAATATTGCTGTACAATTCACTTATTTTTTCCTTCAAGAGAACAAATATTTAAAACCTCTTGAAGATAAAAATGAATCTCTCAACATAGAATAAAAAACAGATTTATTCTTTCAAAGATAATTGAAATCTTTCTTCCGAAAGCAAAAAACTGTTCTTTTTCTAAAATAAGAGAAAGATTGTTTTATTTTTTTAACAATCTTGTTTTTTCCTTGTTGTGATTGATTTTCACAATCTTCTTCTTGTTGTCACAATCCAACAATCTCCATCTTGACAACAATTTACCTAATACTTGCCCAAGCCCATGCATCACCCCTTTTGCAAACCAAGAGAAGCCACACTCCATTTCAGCTTCTCTACCAGTACTGGTTTAGTAAACATATCTGCACAGTTTTTAGGTGTATGAACCTTTTCAAGGGTTACTCCACCTCCATCAATAACTTGTCTTACAAAATGGTACTTAATTTCAATATGCTTGGTCCTTTTGTGATAAGCTATATTTTTGGCCAAATGGATAGCACTTTGACTATCACAAAATATAATCACTTTGTCTTGCACTTTTCCAAGCTCACCCAAAAGACCCTTCAACCAAATTGCCTCTTTACATGCATGTGAGACAGCCATATACTCTGCCTCAGTTGTGGATAAAGCAACTGTTTCTTGAAGCTTTGACATCCAACTAATAGCTCCATCTGCAAGAGTAAAGACATAACCCGAAGTGGATCTCCTTTTGTCCAAATCACCTGCAAAATCTGAATCAACATAACCACATACTGAATCACTACAACCATTATAGGTGATACAATAATCACTTGTGCCTCTAAGATACCAAAGCACCCATTTCACTGTTGCCCAATGCTCTTTTCCTGGATTTGCCATGTATCTACTAACAACACCAACTCCATGTGAAATATCTAGTCTCATACATACCATCACATACATTAAACTTCCTACTACATTAGCATATGGTACACAAGACATATAATCCTTTTCTTCATTATTACTAGGACATAAACTTGAAGAAAGCTTAAAATGGGAAGCTAAATGGATATTTACTGGTTTCACATTTTGCATACCAAATCTTTTGAGGATTTTCTCCACATATTTCTTCTGTGATAACCAAAGCTTACCATGTTCCCTGTCTTTATGTATTTCAATGCCCAAAATTTGTTTTGCTACTCCTAGATCCTTCATATCAAATTTCCTAGCCAACTAAGCCTTCAACTTATTAATTTCAACCATGCTTTTGCTTGTTACAAGCATATCATCAACATATAACACCAAGATAATGAATAAACCATTTTCCAAACTTTTAAAGTAAACACAATGGTCATACTCACTTCTTGTGAAGTTTTGGCTCACCATGAAGGAATCAAACTTCTTGTACCATTGCCTGGGTGATTGCTTTAGGCCATACAATGACTTCTTGAGTTTGCAAAAAAATTTCTTGTTGCGATCTTGAACAAACCCTTATGGTTGTTCCATATATATCTCCTCATCCAAATCTCCATGTAAAAATACTATTTTAACATCTAGTTGTTCCAACTCAAGATCAAGTAATGCAACTAATGCTAAATCAACCCGAATAGAAATAAGCTTAACAACTGGTGAAAAAATTTCATGAAAATCAATACCTTCCTTTTGAGAATATCCTTTTGCTACCAGTCTTGCCTTGTACCTTTCATTTTTATCATCAACACCCTTCTTCAATTTGTAGACCCATTTGCAACCAACAACTTTCCTACCCTTTGGAAGTTCTACCAAGTCCCATGTTTTATTCTTCTCCAAGGAATTGATTTCTTCTTTCATTGTTATTTTCCATTTAGCATTTTTAGTTCCATCCATTGCTTCCTGATAACAACTTGGTTCCCCATCATTAGAAATCAAAGCAATAGATGAAACAAAATCATCATACCTTTTAGGAGGATTTCTGACTCGTGTAGATCTCCTTAGAGATGGTTGTGGTATTTCCACATTTTCTTGTATATTTCCTGCATTCACATCTACATCTTCATCTTTAGAAGCTTCTTCTTGCTCCCTATCTTTTGTAGATGTTTGAGTTTCCAACTGAACTTGTTGATATTGAGGTACTTCTACAATGTCTGATTTTATTATAGAAGATTCATCAAACACTACATCTCTGCTAATGATGATCTTTTGGGTAGTAGGATCCCACAATCTATATCCCTTAATTCCATCACCATAACCAACAAAAATGTATTTCTTAGATTTGGGGTCTAATTTAGAATGTTGATCCTTTGAAATAAGAGCATATGCATCACAACCAAAAAATTTCAGATTTGAATAATTACATGAATGACTTGTCCATACCTCTTCAGGAATCTTACAATCTATTGCAACTGATGGTGATCAATTTATCAGATAGCATGTTGTATTAACTGCTTCTTCCCACAACTCTTGCTCCAAATTGGTATTACTAAGCATGCTTCTTGCTCTTTCTAGAAGAGTCTTGTTCATGCATTTAGCAACACCATTTTGTTGAGGAGTGTAAACTGTGGTTTTATGCCTTTCGATCCTAGCTTCCTTACAATAATTTTCAAACTCCAATGATGTGAACTCACCTCCATTATCCGTTCTTAAACATTTGATTGATCTACCAGTATTCTTTTCAACCAAAACTCTAAACTACTTGAATACACCAAACACATCAGCTTTCCTCTTAAGAATATAGACCCACACCTTTCTAGAGTAATCATCTATAAATGTCACAAAATATGAAGCTCCTCCAAAAGAAACTATAGGGGATGGTCCCCAAACATCTGAATGAATATAGTCTAGAACACCCTTACTTGTATGACTACCTGATTTAAATTTCTGTCTACACTACTTTCCAAAGACACAATGCTTGCAAAAATTCAAATTCAAAGACTTTAAATTTGGAAGTAACTTATGGTTTACCAGTACCTTTAGCCCTTTCTCACTCATGTGACCCAAACGTTGATGCCATAAACAAGTAGAATCATCTGTTTCCTTAGATACCACCGCTGCTTCATTTATCTCAGTATTCTCATTTAGCCTATAAAGGTTTCCAACTTTTGTAGCCTTCATGACCACCGAAATTCCTTTGGATACTTTCAACACTCCACCTTGACCAGAAAATTTAAAACCACCAGAATCTAAAACTCCTAAAGAAATTAAATTCCTTTTAAGTTCTGGTACATGTCTTACCTCTGTTAATGTTTTTACAACACCATCAAACATTTTAATCTTAATGCTCCCAATCCCAACAGTCCTACATGAAACATTGTTTCCCACAAGAACAACACCACCATCAATAGTTTGGTAAGTAGAAAACCAATTTCTATGTGGACACATATGATTTGAAGCACCAGAATCTAATAACCAATCCTCATCATGTTGTGAAAAACCACAAACAGATAATACCTCATCAACCATACCTAAACTTGTCTCAGCCGAATTTGCTTCCTTTTTGGAGTCATCGTTCTCTTCTTTCCTCTTCCAACAATATTTCTTGAGATGCCCAGATTTATTGCAATACCAACATTTTCCTTTACCCTTTTTGCCTTTTGACTTAGATCTGGATGTTCCTCTCGAATTCTCCCCTTTTTCTGTGGATCGATCTCTAGCCACCATTGCTTCCGATCTAGAGGTTTATGTATTAGACTTCCTGTGCACCTCTTCAGACAACAAAGCTCCCACAATAGAATCAAATTCAAGGGTGTCAGTTGTGTTAAAGCTAATAGAAGTGACTAAGTGATTCCAAGAATCAGGCAATGAGCACAAAAGAGTAACTGCCTTGTCTTCATCTTCAATTTTTACATCCATACTAGATAATTGACAAATAAGAGTATTGAAAACATTTAAATGATCAGCAATTTTTATACCTTCCTTCATTCGCAAACTATACAATTTCCTCTTCAAGTAGATCCGGTTTGTCAAGGATTGTGTCATATAAAGACTCTCCATTTTGCTCCATAAGCCTACAGTCGTACTTTCTCCAACAATATTAAAAAGAACCTCATCAGCCAAACACAAATGAATTGTGCTAAGAGATCTCATATCCAGATCTTCCCAGTCCTCATTAGACATATCTGTAGGTTTCTTTGATTTTCCTACCAATGCCCTGTGCAAACCTTGCTGCACTAACAAATCAGGCATTTTGAGTTTCCAAAGCTCAAAATTATTCTTTCCACTAAATTTCTCCACCTCAAATCTTGTATTTGAAACCTTTTCCATTTGATGTTGTAGAGTCAACACCAAATTCTAACACAGTTGCTGCAAAAAAATTGCTCTGATACCACTTGTTATAAATGCGGAAGCTTTAACCTAGAGATATTAAATTTACAGCACAAATTAGATGCAAAGAAGTAACGAGAAAAATAAAGAAGAATAACAGAACAAATGAAAATACACAGATTTACGTGGTAAAACCTTGACAATTTGCTAATGAAACATCCATGGGGCAAGTATTGGTAATCTTATTGCTCAAAGGAAAAACAATTATATTTGCAATCTTCACAGCTGTAGCAATATAGTTATACAATTCACTTCTTTTTTCCTTCAAGAGAACAAATGTTTAGAACCTCTTGAATATAACAATGAATCTCTCAACATAGAATAAAAAATAGATTTATTCTTTCAAAGATAATTGAAATCTTTCTTCCGAAAGCAAAAAACTGTTCTTTTTCTAAAATAAGAGAAAGATTGTTTTATTGTTTTAATAATCTTATTTTTTTCCTTGTTGTGATTGATTGTCACAATCTTCTTCTTGTTGTCACAATCCAACATAAGTGAGGTGGCCAAAAGGTAAATGAGGTGGAGGAAGGACAAGTACCTTTTAAGTACCTTAGGGAGTGAGAAGATTTCCTCAAAAAGGAATTTCTTGTCCCCAAGTGAGAGTGAAAGGGACATTTGAGGAATTTTGGAATTCCTCAAAAATCTTTATGAGAAAAGGAGAGGTGGGTGGAGAAATAAATGTGAATTAAAAATTCATATTCTTAGGAGAGTCTAAAAGATAAAAGGTGAGCTCCAAAAAGGTGGGACTTGGTCACATGTGGATGATGTGACAAGTCCAAGGTTCTAGAAGCCTTGGAAGATAGAATGTGAATTAAAAATTAACATAGGGTAGAGGAGAATCTAGGATAAATAAATGTGAATTAAAAATTTACATGGGAAAGAGGGTCAATGCTAAAAAGAGATAAATGCAAAGGTTGACTAAAAAGGTGGTGCTAAATATGGCTAATGACCTTGGTTAAGGTTGTGTAAATGTTTGATTAGAATAATTAATAGAAGATTAGAGGCAAGTGGCAAATGTAGGAGGATGTGACATTAATCTTTGATTAAAAGGATGCACATCATAATTATGAATTAATTAAATTAATTCAGATTAGAGCAAGATCATGGAGGATGTGACAAGGAGAGAGAGAATGAAGAATTTTAAATTGATTTTAAATCAAAAGGGTCAAAAATGACTAAATTAAATAAATTGGTGTATTTATTTAATTTAGAGAGGAAGAAGGTAAAAGATAAAGCATTTAGTTATTAAATTAAATACTTTACAGATATGAGACAAAAGGTGTAATATTAATTTAATAAATTAATATTTAATATGATAAACGAAAGGGAGTAAATTTAATCATATGGGAGTGATTAAATTTAGATGCCTACATTTTTCCCCTCTTCAAAATATTGTTAGAATAACAGTATTTCGAAGAAAAATAAAATGCAAATGAGGGAGGAAATGATAGATGGTGATGCCCCTAGCATGGAAAAGGTTGATGATGTCCCAATGACTATGTTGAAGGAATGGAGGAATGGTAAGAGAGTATGCCTCCTCGAGAGGGCAGTTGGGGGAGGAAAAAGGGGTCCCCAGATGACATCTCGATAGGAAGAAAAGAAGGACACCATTGGATAGAGCTTAAAAAACTAAGCAATTTTGGTTTTTGAATGGATGTGATCCGACGCACGATTTGCAAATAGAAGCCTCGGGAAGTTAGGAATTAGTTGGAAGAAGAAAAAGATAAATAAAAGGTAAAAAATACCTTTTGAGAAGAAGAGGGTTAAAAAGGTAATTTCAAAAATTACCTTAGTCATTTTTACTACATCAGTTGAGAGGAGGAGAGTAGAGAAGAGAAAGCGACCGAGGAGGGATGATGCCGACAAACAACGATACGGAGATTGTGCACCGAGTGGATGAGGTGCGCGTATTATACAACGAGCAGGCGGTCCCATGGTAGGTGAGTGGTAACAAAACCAATATATTGAATTTACACATTTTTAACATGTTTTTTGATAGATTTTGAAAATTTGAAAACGTGGGTTTTGTTCATTGGCAAAATTAAGAAAATGGGTCAAGATTAGATTTTAGAAAGAAAGGCCCAAAATATTAAAAAAAAGGGGGGGAAGAAGAACTGGGGCAGTGCGCAGCCACCCCTACCTAGGGTGTCACCTCCATGGCCTCGGGAGGAGCTGCCACGGCCCAGGGCAAAGTTGCCTCGGCCACAGGTGGAGCCACCTGGCTGTGGGCAGACCCGCCCTAACAGTGGCCGGACTTGCCTAGGGCGGAGCAGCCCGACTGGCCGGTGGAGCCGCCCAGCTGGAGGGCTGACCTGCCCGGGGCAGAACCATCTGGCTGGTGGACAGAGCCACCCTGCTAAGGAGTGGAGTTGCTCGGCTTGCGGCCGAAGCCGCCCTGCCCAGGGTGGAGCTGCCCCGCCAGGGGGCGGAGCTGCCTGGCCAGAGGGCGGAGCCAACCCAACGGGGGGTAGGGAAAAAAAGAAGACGAGGGGAAAAGAAAAGGAAAAGATAGGTAAAAAAGGATGAAAGAAAGAAAAGAAAGATGAGAAAATAAATGAAATAATTAGAAGATTTTTTGTGTGTGCAGAATTTGGAGCAGATACAGACACATGAACAACAATCAGAGGTGATGGCATCGACGATAGCAATGATGAATGGGGAGGATCAGACAACCTTGGATCATGTTGGTTTAGGACACTATTCAGTTGCCAGTAGTTAGAGCGCATCAGGTGATGCTGACAACATTGATAGAGAGATGGAGCTCAGAGACATCCACGTTTCATCTGCCTACAGGAGAGATGACCGTGACTTTGGAGGACGTGTAGCGCAACTTGAGGCTACTGATAGTTGGACGGTTAGTGAGCGAGCTGGTGTCTACAGGGGTGGAGTTACAGGAGACCATTAGAATATTGTTTGGACGTGAGGAGCTGCCCCTATTGAAGGGACAGTTGGATTTGGACCGATGTTTTTCAATGGGGGTGTCAGCCTTACCGTTGTTCCTATGCAGTCTAATTAGTGGGATATTGTTGCCAGATCAGAATAGACATACATGTAGCTTTTAGTATATAGAGGTGATTCGACACATTGTTGAGTGGCGAGGGGAGCCGTTTTCATGGGGGTCATGTGTATTGACTCATCTATATAGAGATATGCACAGGATCTGCTACCAGAGGATGTTGAGCTTGACACATATGACATTGCTGTAGATTTGGGCTTGGGAGCATATTATAGTGACAAAGCTGATAGTGGTGAGGGGGGATAGTGGATGATCGTGACCCATGGCGTGGGGGTATGGAGAGGCGAGAGGTTGGGTTCTACACTATGAGATGCAAGGAGATATGGAGGGGTGGAGGAGAGATTTTGATGATCTACATCTGAGGGATATAGAGTGGCAGCCATATAGGTTGCGCCAGTTTAGGGGATGGACTGATACGAGGAGACAGGAGGGTTACTTTCTGAGTAGGTGTTTTATTATTGGGACTTTTCCATGCATAGTAGAGTCGCATCGACCAGACAAAATGTTGAGGCAGTTTGGAGTGATATAGGATATTCTGACAGTGCCTATCATGTTCCAGCAGTATAGTAGAGAGATACCATGGGGAGGCCTCGTGGCACGAGGTACAGCTAGGGCATCATGGAGGGAAGTAGGACATGTACCTTATCCTAGGAGAGTTGGAGGAGAGTTGGTGCCGGTTGTGACTGAGTGATATCGGAGGTGGTTCCAGAATAGGTTATGGGATAGGATTACTCCTGTTCAGCCTATTTTTAGGGCAGTGGATTTCAGACCAAAGGATGAGCAGAGACTACGGAGAGAGAGGAGAGGGGGGTGCAGCAGTGACAAGAGGTTGTGGTAGTGGTAGATCAGGGGGGAAAAGAGGAGCTCGATGAGACAGAGTAGGTGGGCAGACCAGGGAGGAGGAGGAGACATTAGAGGCGAGGTTGGAGAGATGGTCAGCAGCGAGGGAGAGCACAGGGGAGGGGTCAACCACAGAGATCCCAGGGAGTGCAGAGGGTGGAGGAGGTGAGGGATGTGGATGATGGGGAGAATGAGGAGGATGTAGAGTATGTGGAGGTGGTCAGTGCGAGGGAGGCACCAGAGGAGGGGAGGAGACAGTTTGTGGTATGACGATATGGTCAGCCACGGCAGTTGCGGGTTCGGCCTACTGTGGAGAGTCACGAGGCTCGATAGGAGCAGGAGGATAGAGAGGATGAGGATGTTACAGGAATTCCAAAGGAGGAGAGAAGGTTGACATGATGTCGGTTCATGGTGGAGAGACAAGGATAGGCGGGACGATTCTGGGTTTGCCGTATTGTGGAGGACTATGAGGGGCGACAGGAGCAGGAGGGCGGGGAGGATGAGACAAAGCAGGCAGGTGGGGAGGATGATGCTATGGATGTAGACAAGGAGGTGGCATAGGGGGATGTTATGGAGGCAGAGTCATTAGCATTGGTTCCTTATGTGGTACCGGAGGATCCCACTGTACAGGCGAGAGGAGCAGAGGTGAGGTTACAGATTGCGGAGCAGAGAGTGAGGTCTCTTGAGGCCAAGCTAGCTAGAGTACAGTGAGAGGCACATAGAGATTATGAGGCCATTTTTTTTAGTTAGGGGGAGCGGTGAGGGAGAGAGATAGGGCACAAACAGAGCTACAGAGGATGTAGGGTGAGTTGACCAGTGTGACGTGGGATCGCGATAGATTGCAGGTGGAGGTCATGGTTTTACAGGCCAGGGGGGAGCCAGAAGGGGGGACAGAGTAGGGGGCAGATCAGGGGATAGGATAAACTAGTTAGCAGTCGGGAGATCTCTAGTGAGATTGGGATGAGCTTCCAGACAGAATAACTTTCCTTGAGCAGACAGTTGGAGAGATGGGGCTGATGCAGGAGAGGGAGGATGAGGCCAGGGAGCAGGCACAGATTATGCAAGCTGAGAGGGATGTAGCACAGGCGCAGGTGCAGGCGATGGAGATGGAGAGGGATGTGGTGCAGGCACGCATTCAAAGTGAGAGAGCATTGGTAGAGGTGGAGATATAGTCACTTCAAAAGAGGAGAGAAGAGGTAGTAGCAGAGGTATCGACTCTCTAGAGAGAGCGGGATAGGGACACAGCAGTGACTCAGGAATAGGTGGCTCAGAGGGAGAGAGATGCAGCAGAGATACGGATGCACACTCTACAGGCGGAGAGGGATGCCACGATGGCCCATGCATCGGTAGGTCAGGGTGAGGGTGGGATGCCAGGACAAGATATACAGGTTGTGGAGAGAGAGAGAGAGAGATGTAGCGGTGGCACAAGCAATGGCTGCAAAGGAGAAGAGGGATCGATTATAGACAGAGCTGGCACAGAGTTGGTTGGCTCAAGAGGCATGGGAGCAGGAGAGGAGAGCCATTACCAGGGACTGAGACAGGTATCATTAGGAGCAGAATTCCACTCGGGTCCAAGTTGCAGAGCAAGAGGAGAACATGAGAGGCAAGATTTTGGATGGCTGCATATTATCATGTAGTTCCAGATCTGGCACAGTGGACATTCCGTTACACCCGACAGACACCTCAGATGCTAGCGGCATCTTAGTCATTGGGGACATGGACTCGAGGTTACGGTGATTCACCAAGGGTTTCACCAGGCAGGGGAGCAGTACCTAATTCTCCACAGAGATCAGATGTGGGGAATTCATTTGGTAGATGACAGGATACCATGTTTTTGATAGGTGCAGGGTAGATGGATAGTGCAGAAGTGCAGTGGATATTTGCAAGACCTTGTACTGGTGTTTTGATTGGATGATTTTTGTATATGATGGTCACAAATTATGATGACATCGATGACATTATTATATGTTAGTCTTGACTATGAGATGTACTGTGGACTTGTGGTATATTTATATATACTATAGCTCTTATTGACCTCATGTTTTATGTGTGTGATGGATTTGAGAACTATAGATGATTGTGTTGATGCATATGTGGATGGTCATATGATGGCAGTTATCTATGATGACTTTTGTGGATGTTACATGTATGGATGTTTTTATATATATTTTTTATGTATGATGATTTTTGAGGGGTTTTATGCATGCCAACTAATGTGTGTGATGCAGGATGTAATGTATGGTGATTATTTTTTTCATGTATGATGAATGCCTATGTTGTATGATGTATATGTTTAAGATAGATGTGGATATTCTTATGATGACGCGACAAATGCTTATGTTTTATATGCTTATGATGGTTATGTACATGTTTGACTAATATGTGTGATGCAGGATGTAATGGATGTATTATGACGATATTGATGGTGGACCTAACACTTGATATTGCAGGTGGCAATATTATGGATGAACCTAAGATAGTGTGCAAATGTATGGATCTAAAATGTAATTATTTCATGATAAGTTTCAATAGGGTCCTAGGTGATAGTGGAAGATGAATGCGGACATGGTGTGAGTGTGCACCTATCAAGAACCTTTTAGTATCCTGAGAAGAATAGGGGGTGGAGGAGAAATATTTGCACAACCAAAATCATAGGATGAATGTAATACAATGGTCATGATTATGAAATGCAATCCCAACACAATTTTCCATCTTTGGAGCATTGATTTTTGTTATAGCATAAGACACGATACACCAATGTATGGAGGACTAAGGTAGATTAGTGTCTAATGCATAAAATATAATAAACACAGAGGTTATCCTCACACCCCAAAGTTGAGAGGACCTTGGTCAGGCCGGGTATTGGGATAACCACAAGCACACAGGACACCCCAACGTAACACAAGATCACAAGGTTCTTGGTCAATATGATGTGGGGAATCCAACAGATAGCAACAATAAAAAGATCAAGAGATACCCCTATGTTAACTAGTCAAAACACACCATAATATAATGGATCATGGTGGCCTTGAAAGGTGATGATAAGGGGGTTCAAAACTCCAGAAGCATCAAGAAAGATCAATTTTAAAATGTCCTTTTCCATAGGATCCATGGGATGGATTGATGAGGTTGATTAGGAAGGATGCATCCTGTTAAGACCATAGATGATGGATAAACTAAACTAAATGATCGTTACGACGTGAGATGTTTCAAAATTAATTAACTCTCATGATACAAGTGGAGTTTGTTTGCTAAGTTCTAGCTAGATAAGGGCATGGCTTGATGACACGACACAAAGGAGGCAAGACACAAGGTGGAGAAATGACATAACCTACAGACCTAGGGGCTTGGGGGCTGATCAAACATTAGCCTTGCCTATGTGAAAATGCAGAGCCCTCGTAGTTCCAGAAAAAGACCATAGATAAAGCGGAAAGAAGACAATGGTGACTGATGATGAAGGACACAAAAGACGACAGACAAATGTCCCCTGGGAGGACCAAATGACCAACCTTACCTATGTGAAAGCGCAGGGGCAATGTAGTTCAGAGATGAACAATCATAGGTAAAAGCAGAAAGGGACTTGTGAAGACAAAGTGATGAAGGACCAAAACAAGTTGGTCCAAAATGCCCCGAGGGAAAATCGAATGATCAGCCTTGCCTACGTGATAGCGCAAGGGCAACGTAGTTCGACAGAGGAAAAAAGTGATTGTTGGACAAGATGAAAACTAAATGAAGATCAACACAATGGAAGATCCTAGATGGTGACACAAAAGAATGGGAAAAAATTTCAGAACGACACAAGCTCAGATTGGGATAAAAGCTCAGGATGGTAGATAGCTAAGGTAGATCATCCAATGCTCAGCCAAGCTATATACCTAGTAGCCAGGGGTAAGATGGGCAAGGATTATTAGGATGAATATAAAATAACTAGGACGCAAGGTAGATAATGATTAAGCCCTTTACGAATGGCACCTGAGGACAAGTTTTCACCAAATGTACTTATCCAAGGAACCACCAGGGGTGGTTTTCACCATAAGATGAATTATTTCTCTTTACTATTTTTGTTTGTATTTTTTGATAATTTTTTGCTTTTTATTGATTTTCATGCAGATAGAGTCACTAAGAGGACTTAATTATAGAACTGTTTGAGGTGCATGATGTTAATAGGTTCTTCCAAGGGTTCCCCTTCAAGGGTGGAAACTCTATACGCCCCCGATCCATACTTTGTAATTATAATGTAAGGGCCCAACTAGTTTGCTTCAAACTTTCCCTTCTTAGCTTTGTCTTGCTGGGTATGTTGGTTTTCTTTGAGGACAAGGTCACCAACTTGGAACTGTCATAGATGAACCTTCTAGTTTTAATTGTGTTTGAGGCAGTTTTGGTAGGCTTGGAGATGATCTTATGCTTTTATCTGCCTTTCATCAAGTAATTTTAGTTGTGTAAGTCATGCAACACAAGCATCTTCTTCACTAATAAGGTTCTTCAAGGAGACTCTCAATGATGGGAGCTCAACCTCGATTGGCAAGATAGCTTCAGCACCATACATTAATGAATAGGGGGTGGCACCAGTAGGAGTGCGGATGGAGGTACGATACACCCAAAGGGCAGGGTGAATGTGGAGGTGCCAATCTTGACCTGTGTTATTGACAACCTTTTTAAGGATACGGATAAGAGTTTTGTTGGTTGCTTCTGCCTGACCATTACCCTGAGGGTAATAAGGTGTTGACCAACGATGTTGGATATGGAAGGTGTCACAAAGGTGTTTCATGGCTTGGTTTTTAAAAGGTTTTCCATTGTTAGAGAGAATGGTGGATGGGATACCATATCTACAGAGAATATGGTAGAGGATGAATTTGAAAATTTTAGTACCAGTGATTTGTGAAAGGGGCATTGCTTCCACCCACCTGGTGAAGTACTCAGTTGCAGTAATGATGAAAGTATGGCCATCAGAGGATGGTGGGTGAATCTTGCCAATCAGGTCAAAGTCCCATTGAGAGAAAGGCCATGGAGCCAGAATGGGCTGGAGATCTTGTGTTGGAGCATGAACCAAATCTGCGTGTTGTTGGCAGGGGAGACACTTCTTCATAAATTCACAAGCATCATGCTCTAATGTAGGCCAATAGTACCCTACTTGAAGTATCCTTTTGGCCAAAGCCATACCATTTGAATGTCCCCCACAAACACTAGCATGTACTTCCTTTAGTGTAGCATGGGCTTCGGTCTCAGTCAGACACCTAAGGAGGATTCCATCATACCCACGACGATAAAGCATATCACTAACAATAATGTATGGAGAAGAATGATGGACGAAGGATTTGCATTGATTGTGTGTAAGATATGGGGGTACAATACCATCATGGAGATAGGTATATATGTCCTGGTACCAGGGAGAGGCAGGACCTACGATATCGCACACCATATCAGTTTCTGGGATATCATATGCTGGGATTAAAAGTTGTTCAACAAGGAACTCACATTCCATCCAATCTTTAGGCATGTCAATTAGAGAACCGATTGTGGCCATTGCATCTGCTGCTTTATTCTGAACTCTAAGAATTTGGTCAAATTGTATGGAGGTGAAATATTTCTTGAAATCATTGACCATGCGTTTATAGGGTAATAGCTTATCATCCTTTGTTAGGAATTCATCATTAACTTGCTTGATGAATAATAATGAATCCCCGAAGACCTTCAAGTGAGTTATATGCCACTATTTTGCAATTCAAAGGCCGGTGAGGAGGGCTTCATATTCTGCAATGTTGTTGGTACATGGGAATGCTATCCTGAATGATTTTGGGATGTAGTCACCTTGAGGGGTAATTAATAAAATTTTTGCTCTAGATCCACTATGAGTGTATGAGCCATCAAAATATAGCGTCCAAACTGATGCTTATGTAACTGTGTAGATTTCTTCGTCTAGGAATTCACTGTCTAGCAGGTAGGAATCTACTAATGGTGCCTCAGCCAATTGATCAGCTATGACCTGTCCTTTTATGGATTTTCACTCTACATACTCTATGTCAAATTCACTTAGGAGCATGACCCATTTAGCCATGCGACCAGTCAGAGTGGTTCTAGATAACAAATACTTCAGGGGATCAATTTTAGCAATTAATTTGACTGGATGGTTGAGCATGTAATGACAGAGTTTCTGTGTATTGAAGACTAGCGCAAGGCAAGCTTTTTCCATGGGGGAGTAATTTAACTCATAGCCAACCAATGTTCAACTGATGTAGTAGATCGTCCTCTCTTTGAATGACTCATCATGTTGTGCCAACAATGACCCAGCGCGACTAAAGTAGTGAAGATGTAAAGAAGAAGGGGTTTTCCTAGAATAGGCGGCATCAAGATCGGTGAATGAGCTAAATATTCCTTAATTTTATCAAAACCCATCTGACACTGCTGGTTCCATCAGAAGGTGGAATCTTTCTTTAGAAGATGAGTGAATGGCTGACACTTATCTACTAGCTAGGCTATGAACCGACGGATGGACTGCATCTTCCCCTGGAGGCTTCTTAACTGCTTTAGATTGCATGGAGGTGGCATGTCCATAATAGCTTTTACCTTGGCGGGATCAACTTCAATACCCCTTCAGGAGACTATAAAACCCAACAATTTTCCTGATGTAACCCCAAAGACGCACTTTTTTGGATTTAGCCACAACTTGTAATGTTCTAACCATTCAAAGATCTGCTTTAGGACAGTAGGATGTTCTGCTCATGTTTTAGATTTTCCCAGCAAGTCATCAACATAATCCTCCTCATCATGGATGAGGTCATGGAAGATGATCGTCATTGCTCCCTGATATGTTGCCCCTGCATTTTTGAGACCAAAGGGCATAACGTTGTAATAGAAGGTTCAACCAGGTGTTGTGAAGGTGGTTTTATGTTAATCCTCAGGTGCGATTCAATCTGCTTATAACCAGAGAAGCCATCTATAAGGGAGAGCATCTCATGTCCTACTGTGAGGTTGACCAACATGTCAATGTTAGGGAGAGGGAAGTCATCTTTTGGGTAGGCCTTGTTAAGGTCCCTGAAGTCTGTTCAAATCTGAATATCTCCATTTGGTTTGGCAACCGGTACTATATTGGAGATCCACTCAGAGTAGTCAATTGGTCTAATAAAACTTGCCTCTAGTAACTTTTCCAATTCCTTTTTGACTACCAATGCTACCTGTGGGTGCATTTTGTGGAGCTTTTGTTTGACAGGCTTGGCATCTGGACGAACATCTAGATGATGAACCACTAAGGCAGGGTCTAAGCCTAGCATGTCTGAATATGACCAAGCAAAATTGATTATTCCCTCTCGGAGTAGCCGCATGATGACTGGATACTCTTGCTCTAAGAGTGACTTAGCCACATAGGTGATTTTTTGGATTTTTCGTAGTACCCAGATTAACTTCTTGAGTCTCTTTAATTATAATGGATGATTAGGCAGATAACTGAGTTCCTACAAGGGGAAGATGAACATCTCCATCATCCAGCGCCTCTTCAAGGTTTTCACCATCGGATGCATCCTTTATTTTTACTTTTTCAAGGTTAGGAAGCGCCTTAGGAAGTTTTCACTAGATGACCATTTTTCACTTTTTTTATTCTTATTTTTGCGACTGGAGTGTTCATCCTCCCCCAATCCCATAAGGTTGACATATGTATCTACAGACATATTGACAAGTGTGCTATTATGTAGGTCCCAACCAATAAGCTCAGGGTGACAAAGGGATAGGCTAATGGTGTAGACAGATAAGCATTTGAACATGGATGATAAGTCGGTGTGATCAACGTCATCGTACGCATGTATGATGGATTCCTCTTTGGGTATATCTTCCAATGATCCTTTGTCCACGGTGACACTATACGAGGTATTAGACGATGTTGTAGGGCCTTTCTATTTTTTATCATATCCGATGCCTATGTTCTTTGGTAGCTTTGATGTATCAATAGGTTGCAACCGCCCTTGTTACTCTTTACCTAGACCCCTACCTTGGTAGTTATACTTTTCTGTAAACTTAGCTGACCACGGATATGCTTCCTGAAAATATTCCTTTAGAGGAGGGTCCGGCTAGGGTTCTTCTTGGTAGACCCATTGGCTTATGTCCTCTTCTGGTGCATCTATCTTGACACTTGGGGATCTGAAGGTGGTGGTAGGGATGTTTTTACCATTGAAGGTGATAGTCTTGTCTTCCTTTGGTGTAGCATGTGAAGGTTGACCATACTCATGTGGTGACGGTGGCATGGTTGCTACATTGAGAGCCGTATGCATTTCATATTCACCACACCCTTTGTCAATGATTTGGACTTTGGTGATTGTAGGATTAGTGGTGGAAGATGGAGTGGTTATCGCAATGGAGGGTGGGTTAGCGGATGATGACTGGGATGCCCCCATTTCAACCCCAGGACAATGATGTAAATGAGGAAATGATGCTTCTAAAGTGCGGCAATATTCAAATGATTAGGGGTCGGCATAGATGGTAACTTCATGTCCATTGACGGGGAATTTTAGGCATTGATGGTATGTGGAGGGGACGGCTTGCATAGCATGGAGCCACGAGCGGCCAAGGAGGAGATTATATGGCAAGTCCAGATCAAGGACATGACAGGTATTGTATTGAAGCACAAGTCCCACTTGGATAGGAAGACTGATAATTCCCTCTGAATTTATTTTTGCATTATCATAGGCTTTGATTGTGATGATTTGATTACTCAAATCCACTTGAGTATAGCCCACCTATTTTATGAATTTTAGAGTACACAAATTGAGGGCAGAGCCATTATCTACCAAGACCCTTTTTATTTTATGGCGAGCAACCACGACTTCGATATGTAAGGGGCGATTATGATTGACATCGATGTTAGGCATATCATTTTGGCTGAAGTGCAGTTGATGAGATAAAGCCAAGTTTCCCACCAAAGCTTGGAATTGCATGGGGTCAATGTCATTTGACACACGGGTTTCCTACAGGGCTCTGTTGAGGATTTCTTGATGCATAGGGGAAGACTTAAGCAAATCCAAAATGGATATATGAGTAGGGTTCTTTCCTAAGTGATCAAGGATGTTGTACTAAGAGCTTACAGGAGTTGATTGGGCAGGTGCAGAGGCTGTAGGGACAGTGATGTGGGCTCATCATGTAGTAATAGCACATTGAGGGTCTTTGGCTTTGACATGTATCATGGATACAGGAGGTTCTACCTGCTCAATGTAATGAATAATACCTTCATAATTGAGGGGTACATTCTTATAGCTCACGTTATTTGTGTTGTTGTTTTGAGGATTATTGCTAGATGTGCTTGGGCCTTGATTATGGTTTGGGAAGGAGTTCTGATATATCTGTAATTGAGCATTGGATGACGAAGCTTGACTGGGGTCAACCTTGATATCACCTCGATCAATGAGATCTTGGACGTAGTTTTTCAGACCCTGACACTTGTTTAAAGAGTGTCCTTTGATTTTATGGAACTCACAGTACTCATTTTTCTTAAACCATGCGGGCTTGGGTTTGGACTCGTCAAATGGCTTGGTGACAGGGTATGTGATGGGATAGTTGATTTGTAACAACTTATTAAAGACAACACTCAAAGGTTCTCCTAATTGAGCATACTGACATTTGGTGTTCCCCTGATTGTTTTGGTTCAACTGTTGAGGAGGGTGAGGTGTCCGCTGTGGCATAGAGATGGTGTTAGGTACAGACGATTGTTGTTTTTGGGATGTATTAGCCACTTGGACGTGTTTAGTGTCTATCACGCCATCATTCACTATGTTCTTGTTCTTGTTCCAAAATCGTGGTTTATCGCCAAATGACCTCTCTTTATCATGACTATGTATTTTGATGTGTCCCTTGGAAATAAGGGCACATTCAAGGATGGGCCCCTTTTCCACTATCTCCATGAAAGTGGTGACACAATGTAACCTAAAATTATGGGCCATATCGGGATGAGATTTTTCCATGAAAAGAGTGACCATGTCTTTTTCTTTCAGAGGGGTCTTCATTCGGCTTGCTAATGCATGCCACCTTTGTAGGTAGCTAGTAAAGGTTTCCCCCTCGCGTTGTTTCTCTTTGAGGAGATCTAAGGTGTACATGTCCTCCAAATTGAAAGAGAAGTAGGATACAAATTTTTCTGATAGGTCTGCAAAATTTTTTATGGACCCTTTTTCGAGGGTCATGAACCAATCCAGGGCGTGGCTTGTCAGGCTTCATGGGAATAGGCGCAAGAGATAGTTGCCATTGTGCATGACCTCTTCACATTGGGAGAAAAATTCCTACAAGTGAGCCTTAGGGTCTTTGTTTCCCTTGTATTTGTCAAACTTTGGTATTTCAAAATGTTTAGGAAACGGGATTAATGAGATGGAGGGATCAAATGGATATGGGCATATGTCTTCAAATTTGAATGATTGTTTGGTAGCCCCGGCTTGAAGGTCTTTCATAGCGGCTTTGATTTCTAACAGATCTGAGTTGGCCGGTGGCAGGTTGGGGGATATTGATGATAGGATGATAAAGGATCTTGGTGAGAGAGTGTCAGATTGTTGAAATACAGATTTGGGTAATTAGATGATGACATGCCTTGTTGGTACGATGGGGGATTTTGTTGATATGGGGGTTGTTGTTGTGGATTATAGTACGGATTTGTCTGATAAAAGTTTGGGGTGGGTTGTTAAGGAGCTTGGATGGGATGTTGCGTATTGGTTTGTTGGTGTTGAAGGTATTGTTGTGATTGTTGGGAGGTCGCATAAAGTGGTTGTTGGTGAAATTGTTGTTGATTGTGATAGTAGTAGTGTTGAGGGAGTTGTTGTGATGTCAACTGTTGTACTAGTCGAGATGGGATGCCATGTCATGGTTTAGCCTGCAAATGCAAAATGGATGCAAGAAAGGGGAATATGGTCTTAGCAATAGGTCAAGATGGATTGCCTTGTGGTTGGTAGGGTGGTTGTTGTGAAGAGACCAAAGCATTATGTATAGGTTGTTGCTGATGAGATGGTTGAGGTAGCGTAGAAGCATTTTGTAAAGGGGGTTGTTGGGTGCCACCCAGAACATTCGGTTGGGATGTGGCTTGCGGAGGTAATTGAGGTGGAATGTTGGATTGGTGAAGCTTTTGAGATGTATATGAGGAGGATGGTAGATGTGTGGCCCCAGGAGGTGGAGGCAATGTGGAAAGGGGGGTGCCCCCAGTGTTGACTGTAGGTTGATTCGAAAGAGGGGGTGCTATTAATGTTAATGGTGCAGGTTGTGGAACATTTTGTGGCATACCATAGGCAAAAGGATTATTGGGATCAGGCACTTGAGGACCTCCCATAACTGAGGTTGAAGCATGTGGGGGATAGTTAACATGATAGAGAACAACATTGCCAAATTTAGGTTGATGCCAACCCTCAACTGGAGGAACATCGGGGAAGTACGAACCTTCTGGTGCATTTTGTGAACCTTGGAGTATGTTAGATGGGGAATTCCTACATTTGGACAAGTCAACACCCGAGGGGGGTTTGACACCCTTCTCAATTAGGTGGGCCAAAATTTCTTCCCCATGTTTTTCAAACAAACGGTCAGTCATTTGCACATTGGTGGGATTACTAAAATGTTCCTCAAGTGTGAGTTCAAGTTGATTAGCCATACTCTCTTCACCATGTGGTGAATTGTTTTGATTTTCAGTGTTGGACTGTGATGAAGTACCATTGTGAGGATCTTGGGGGACGTTCTTAGGATCTTGAGCAATATTTGCACCATTGGTAGGATTTGTATTGTTATTAAGGTCTTGATACATTCGCTTGGGAATTTTGACCTTGTTGTTGTTCCATTTGTCTCTTAACTTGTGACCTAGTTTGAACAGGTATGCAAATGTCTTATGGGTGGATTATAAAGATGTTTTTGAAGAATGACTTGATTGTAGTTGGATGAAATGTGATTTTGATGGGATTTGGATTTTGATTAGATTTTGTTTGAATAATATTGGATTAGATCGGATTTTGATGGGATTAGATTTTGATTGGCTAGATTGGATTATTAAGGTCAATAGGATATCATTAGTTGAATGGATGTGATTTGATTGATTGGGTAATTTGATTGAATGATTGGTTTTGATAGATTTGGATGATGAAAGATGTGGGAGAGACCTTGAGTTTAATCAAAGGAAGTTACCCTTAGTGACCTAGAGCTTTGATTGATTAAGAGGATGATCACGACACTGAATCCTCCTTAAGATAGAAATGGATTGATTGGGCCGAGGATGATAACTTACGACACTAAATTCACCTCAAGATGGAAGCAAATTGATTTGGGTCAAAGTTAAAGACTAATAATCAAATTCAAGTGTTATAGTCAATTTGGGTAACCACTTTGTAATACAAGGTTAAGACAGTTTGGTTATGAGTGGTGTTTGGTGATGTAAATGGTAAAATTATGATGTTCACTAGGTGATGGTATGGACTTTTGAATGGAATATGGAGAAATTCAAATGAACAGGTGGATTGAAGATGATTGTGGAGAATGAGTGGGGATTTAGAATGGTTAAATAGAGGTTTGGAATAATAAGATGGAGGTTTAAACTAATAAAATGGAGGTTTTGGGAGAATTAGAGTGATGAAACGGAGGCTTGGGATGATGAGATAATGGTTGGGAATGATTAAATGATGGTTTAGAGGCTAAACGGATCCAAATAGGGCAATTTCGGGTGTTCAGGAGGGAAAATTTGCCCCTCTACAGTAAATTAGGGGTGTGGTCAGCTTTCTACAGTAAATCAGAGGCGTGGTCAGCTTTCTACAATAAAATAGAGGGCACTGCCACCTTTCTGTAGTAAAACAGAGGGCGCTGTCACCTTTCTACGGTAAAACAGAGGGCGCTGCTACCTTTTTATAGTAAAACAGAGCTTGGTTTTGATGGCAATAGCTATGGAAAGGACTCAAAATAATAAAATAAGGCCAATGTATCAAAGATTTCACAGGTTTTTCACAAGAAAACACTTCAAGCAAGCACAATCCTAGGATTAATATTAAGGATATGGCTAGGAAAGGTCTTAATCTGGGATGCACAAGGCTTCTAGGGAGTCCTCAATATACTCTCGGTACATGAGGCACAACCGTGAACACCAGCCCATCACAAGCGTGAGTCGGGAACCCCAACGAGATACTAAAAGGCTCAGACCAACTCTTCATGTCTATCTAGGTATCACCCTAGCTTCGACACTCCGCCAATTACGACATGACTGGATTAGGGTACAACTTTCATTTTCCCTCCTTTATATACCCTGCCGGTACGCATGGTTAGAATCATCCCTTAGGGTGATGAAATTCCCAAGCAGGTCCCACTAAAAAGAAGACACTAACCATTTCCAACTACTCCCCAGGCTCACACAAAGTGCAAAGGGAAGTGAAAATAAATTAATGCCCCCTTGGGTGACACAATAATAAACAAACACAGCAAGCAATAAAGGTTACTTCCCCCTAATTAGACTATGTTCAAACAACAAGGATAATTTTTCAAAAATTTGATCAAATAGATGGCCCTGCAAATAAACGTTAGCTATCTTATCCTTCGTTCTTGGTCGATTATGCCATAATATGCTTCCAAACTATGTTGTTTTGGGGCGTAGCTGCCTTTCTGTGGTAAAATCAGGGGCACTGCCGACTTTCTGTAGTAAAACAAGGGCGATTCCGCCTTTCTGCAATAAAACAGAGGGCACTTTCGCCTTTCTATGGTAAAACAAAGGGTGCTTCCGCCTTTCTTCAATAAAACAGAGGGTGCTTCTGCCTTTCTCGAGTAAAATATTAGAGGAAAAGATCCTTTCAAAATGAAAGGGCGTATCCACCTCTTTGTAGCAAACTTCATCAAATTTTTAAAAAAGAAAATTTGTATGCCCTACTGCAAGAAAGTGTTAGAAAAGATCTTCTAAGAAAAATGACGTATACACCTAACTGCAGCAAACTATTAGAAGAAATCAATTTTTTAGATATAGGGCGTGACCACCTTTCTACAGCAAACAAGAGGGCACTACCGCCTTTCTGCGGTAAAATAGAGGGCGATGCCGCCTTTCTGCAGTAAGACAGAGGGCGTTGCTGCCTTTTGCGGTAAAATAGGGGTGTTTCCACCTTTTTGCAACCTTTTTCTGCAAAATACTTAGCAAAAATGAAAATTAAATGCAAGAACCCATTTGTGGGTCCCACTGGGCATGCCAAAAATTTGTACCTTGGAATTTTACCCTATTTTAATGTGCAAAATATCTCAAAATGCAAATGATAAAACACTAAGAACACTTCAACGATTAGCCTAAAGAGTGATAAAACAAGGAAAATAGATGAAATAAAATGCAAATCGATTATACCTTCCTTGTTGTTGAAGACTCCTTGGTTGGCCCTTGATTTAGATGAATTTGTATGCTCCTTAGATGGATTTTGATGTTACTAGATGCAAGATTGATAATAGAAAATGACTAAATTGATGGCTAAATGATAGCAAATGCTTGAGAATGCAAATTGGCAGCATAAAGTTGCTCAAAATGAAAATGTTGAAAATGCCCTTGAGGAGGGGGTATTTATAGAAGAATTTGAATTCTCTAGAGAATTCAATGGTTGAGATTCATTCAACAAGGTCAAGATGAAGGGCTATGGTGAGTTGAGAACTCACAAGCCCTCACATTTTGACATGTGGAATGTGAAGTGGCTAAGAGGAGGTGAGGTGTAAGTGAGGTGGAGGAAGGACAAGTACCTTTCAAGTACCTTGGGGAGTGAGAAGATTTCCTCAAAAAGGAATTTCTTATCCCCAAGAAAGAGTGAAAGGGACATTTGAGGAATTTTGGAATTCCTCAAAAATCTCCATGGGAAAAGGAGAGGTGGGTAGAGAAATAAATTAAAAATTCACATTCTTAGGAGAGTCTAAAGGATAAAAGGTGAGCTCTAAAAAGGTGGGACTTGGTCACATGTGCATGATGTGACAAGTGCAAGGTTCTAGAAGCCTTGGAAGATGGAATGTGAATTAAAAATTCACATAGGGTAGAGGAGAATCTAGGATAAATAAATGTGAATTAAAAATTCACATGGGAAAGAGGGTCAATGCTAAAAAGAGATAAATGCAAAGGTTGACTAAAAAGGTGGTGCTAAATATGGCTAATGACCTTGGTTAAGGTTGTGCAAGTGTTTGATTAGAATAATTAATGGAAGATTAGAGGCAAGTGGAAAATGCAGGAGGATGTGACATTAATCTTTGATTAAGAAGATGCACATTATAATCATGAATTAATTAAATTAATTCAGATTAGAGCAATATCATGGAGGATGTGACAAGGAGAGAGAGAATGAAGAATTTTAAATTAATTTTAAATCAAAAGGGTCAAAAATGACTTAATTAAATAAATTCGTGTATTTATTTAATTTAGAGAGGAAGAAGGTAAAAGATAAAGCATTTAGTTATTAAATTAAATACTTTACAGATATGAGACAAAAGGTGTAATATTAATTTAATAAATTAATATTCAATATGATAAACAAAAATGGAGTAAATTTAATCATATGGGAGTGATTAAATTTAGATGCCAACATAAATGTGTACCTTAGAATTTTACCCTATTTTAATGTGCAAAATATCTCAAAATACAAATGATAAAGCACTAAGAACACTTCAATGATTAGGCTAAAGAGTGATAAAACAAGGAAAATAGATGAAATAAAATGCAAATTGATTATACCTTCCTTGTTGTTGAAGACTCCTTGGTTGGAACTTGATCTAGATGAATTTGTATGCTCCTTAGATGGATTTTGATGTTACTAGATGCAAGATTGATAATGGAAAATGACTAAATAGATGGCTAAATGATAGCAAATGCTTGAGAATGCAAATTGGCAGCATAAAGTTGCTCAAAATAAAAGTGTTGAAAATTCCTTTGAGGGGGTATTTATAGAAGAATTTGAATTCTCTAGAGAATTCAATGGTTGAGATTCATCCAACAAGGTCAAGATGAAGGGCTATGGTGAGTTGAGAACTCACAAGCCCTCACATTTTGACATGTGGAATGTGAAGTGGCTAAGAGGAGGTGAGGTGTAAAGTGAGGTGGTCAAAAGGTACATGAGGTGGAGGAAGGAAAAGTACCTTTGGAATAGCAACATCTGTTTGTGTTGCTTGAGGATAGAACTAAAATTTAGGCTACTCCTTTGCTAATACAACCTACTGTCTTGGTAAACTCTGAATACTCTGAGCTAGAGGAAGTTCAACCTGCCCCTGTTGGGCTATAAAATCTTGAGTTTTTTGTTGAACAACAGGTTGTTTGTCTTTTTTTGCCTATTGTTTATTAGGAACAGCTTGTTGTCTTAGGTCAAATGCTCTTTTCTTGGACCTCGTATTGGATGCAATAGAAGTGGCTAACTGATTTTGACCTTGCACATGATTAACTCTGCAAAATTCACTTCCTTTCCAACTCATCATGGCAACATCAAGGTCACTCTACTACGTTTGATCATCTTGTTGATTATTGTCCTCCTTAGTTATTTTTTTAGAAGCAACATAATTACTTTGCACCATAAGAGCTTGATTAATCACCACGTTCATGCAAGTAGCCTGATTATGGGGTTGATTGCAGGGATAGCACCACACATAATCCTATACTAAATTGTTTTGTATTGGCATAAGCTCTTTTGAGGAGCTAGCAACAGCTGGATTAAATGGCTAATTATGCCTAAAGTTGAAATTCCTTCTTTGTCCCTGGTAATCAGCTTGATAAGCAGGTTTGTTTGTTTGGAATGATGACTGATTAGGTCTAAAATTCTAACCTTCCTAGTTTTTAAGGCTTACTAAGTTGTTACTCACAGTTTGTAGTAACTTGGCCATTTGTTGTTGGTCATTTATTAGTTGTTGAGTATCTTTAAGTCCTTGTAGGTTGGAATTTACTAGACCAACATTATTTTGTTCTATTGTTTGGAAACCTAAGGCTGGAACAGTAGGTAAAGTGGCTATAGGAGGTACTTGAATGGGCATAAATGGTTGTACCTCTGGGAAAATCAGCATAGGAGGTCTTGGCAATATTTTACCAGCCTATATAAGGCTATTTTCAGCTCTAATAGTGATGTCATATGCCGCTGGTAATGTTAATCCACCCATTGACTGTATCATTAAAGCAATATTGCTACGCAATAATCTACAATAATACAAAAAATCATGATCAGGAGTCAGCCTTACCATTGCCAGAATTCAATCCCATGTCCTTTGAAATCTTAAATTAAAGTCCAGCATCTATTCTTGTGGTGCTCTCTTTATAGTCGTCATTTGTTTGACTAGAGATAGATGATTGGACTTGTTAATCCTATCTTAAAGTTGTGGTAATCCTATGGCAAAGATAGACCTCTAGATTCTAGGCTGGTTCCTATATGATTCTTAAATTAATAACTTGGTAACTTGCTAGAAAAGGGATAGAAGTATGTAATAAATGCACCTAAAATTGTAAATTGATGGTGATGCACCTAATTGATAAATACATGCAACTATGATTCACAATAAACTTTAGAAAAACTATCCACACAAGTCAATTTGACAGTTTGACCACAAAAATGATTTTAAGGCTTGAATAAACCACCTTTGAAGGAAAACAATGTTTTCTAAGCAAAGAAGAATAGATTATTCTGTTACACAACCCTAGACCTATGATTTTCACTATTTTGAATGCATGCAAATATAAATGAGACAATAATTTTAAAGGTTCTAATATTAAACACGGTAAAACTTCATCAAATCATTTATAAAAACATCATAATGACAAGGAAGACTTTTGATTTCATTGAAATCGAAAGAATCTTTGCAAAAAGACAAATTGAACCTGTAAACGTGCTGCTATATTAATCTGAAACTAAAAGATGAGTTACATGATATTTCTCTTTGCAGAATGCAAAGGCTGAAAAACAAGAACTAGAGGACAAAAATAACTTTTTCCAATATATACAAAAAGCCTCTTCAAGGCATGAAGATGAAACTGAAAGTCAATTTCAATGTGAAAATGATAACTCCAAGGAAAATCCCAAGCATAAATAAACAACTCCAGAAGAAGAGCTCAAACTCATCCAAAAATGAGTGAACTCAGGCTCAAAGTCAAGGTCAACTCATGACTGACACATGGGTCACTCGAATTGAACTGGAAATCCCTGAAAAAGTGGGCCAAAACATGCAAAAATTGCCTCATTTTTATCAACTAGCCCATGATGACTGAAACTCCATCTTTGTATTGTGCATGATGACAATATCTCGTGAACTAATGTAGAACTAGAGAAATGTACCAATAATTTCCATAAATTTCATGATTAAGTTCTCCAGTTAGCTTTCACTTGTATTCTTGCATGGATTTAAGAAGGCCTTCATTTAATTAAATGTTAAAAATAATCATTAAATGATTATTTTAATATTTTGACAACTGACATATACCCCCTTATTTCTTGCCTAAATATTAAAGTAATAATAATATTACTTTTAATATTTAATTGAACATTAAATACTTTTTAAATCCATGCAAGGATAATATTTCAAAGTCAAAGAATACTTTGAAATCGGCCTTAAAAATCATGGGCCCCTTATTTCATTATTAGGTCGATTGACCCTAAGATTTAAGACCACAATGATAATTAAAATGAAATGATTATTTGGAAAAATAGAGTAAAAAGTTAACTCATTAGTGAAAGGATCTTAGTAAAAAGCATCAAACCCTAAAAATCATTTCATTTTTTTCATCTGAGTTTCAAAAAACTTCATGAAGACTGGTCGCTAACCTGGGTAGGGTTTCTGAGAAATTGCAATCAGGAGCTCGAAATTCGACCATACCTTACTATTTTATGGATTTTCCATCAAGATTTTTAGTGGGTAAGTTGTTTTCAGTCACAATTTGGAGATATTGCGTAGCA
Organism: Sequoia sempervirens; assembly: GCA_007258455.2. Taxonomy (NCBI): domain Eukaryota; kingdom Viridiplantae; phylum Streptophyta; class Pinopsida; order Cupressales; family Cupressaceae; genus Sequoia; species Sequoia sempervirens. The sequence goes on along the minus strand of VDFB02001623.1, from coordinate 5,265 downwards.
TTTTTGAAATTTTAAGTTGTGATTGTAGCATAATTTCTAACATATTATCTTTTCTTATTATTCTGTTGTCCTTCAATTGTTCTGGGCCGCCATTGTAGAGTTTGAGCTTCAAATTCATAAAGCTAACACCATTCTATGCTATGCTTGGGCTGAGTCTTTGAATATTGGTTGCTAGGAATGAATGGTAAACATCATTCCCAACCCAAAACTTTCTTTTATCTTTGATTTAGAAGCATTTTTGGGCTTATATCCATGACTATGAGATATATTTCTGATGTATTTCCTCCTTTTGTGTATATTTTTGTTGTTGTGTGAGCTCGACTTATGGAATTTTGAAGCTCAAGGAGAGCTCAGTCATGAACTTGTTTGTTCTCCCTTAGGTGCATTATGGTAAGTTCTCTCTTGTTTTTTTTTCTTCATGGCATCTTTTGGGTTTTCTCCATTTTGAATAAAAAGAAATCCTCACTGCATTTTCATTTTTCTAAAAAAATTGCACCATCTCTACAGAAAAATAAGAAAACCCATCTACATTTTTGTATATGTCTTACTTTCAAAAACAATAAGAAGCTTCTATCTGTACATATCACCATATCTGATGCTAGTTTTGAGAAACACAAAGAATTTTTTCTCATATTCCTAATTGAAAGTCATGGCCTCATATTTGCATTATGGGTATTCTCTTTTAGTACATATTACATTTCCTGTAGCTATCATTTTGAAACCCCTTTGAAAATGATGAAAAGTACCAAATGAATTTCTCTCTTTGTTGTCTCCATAAAAAAGTGAATGCCTGTAATTGTTTCTTGATACTTTGATTTTATATAGAAATCTGTAACTCAAATTTTTTCCTGTAGAAGTGTATCCTTTGAAAATTTCATGAAGAAGACTTGTCACTGTGTATATTACATCATTGGTAAATCGGGCTCATTAACTGTCACCTTCTTTGTATTCATGTAGTTCTTTCTCTGAATACTTCTTTTTAAAAAAAAAAAGTGACTTCTTCTTTACATATCATCTGGGACAATTACCAATGATTGCATTCTGCTATGTGACATCTCAAGTGCTTAATTGGATTCTCATATTCTTATTATAACATGAAGGCAATGAGAAAATTAATTGTGATCTATTATCGTACGTTGTTCTTGGGCAGTTTTTAATGCATAGCAATTTCTTGTTGGCACAAAACTCTCGATAAGGCAGTGTTATTGAATCCTCATGAATGATTCATGTGAGAGTTGATAAGTAAGGAAAAGACTGATGTCATCATGTGACTTATTCCTTGAAGGCTTGACTGCTCATTGTGTATGAACCATTGTGATATGAGATGATCTTACATTTTCATAACCCTACTACCCTGTTTACAATCAAGGATGCTTTCCCAGTTCTTATGACTGTTGTAAACCTTAGTGACTGCTTTTAGTTCTGAATCTCATAAAAATTAAGGCTGATCCTCCTTTTGAAATGATTGTCAATGGCTTGACTGCTCATCAAAAGTGACTCATGCTTTGTATATATGCATTTTTTCATTCATGGTTGTCGCCTTCTTTGTTGTTACAGATTACTCTGTTATGTATGTCAATCATAAAATCATTCATAAGAAATATGAAGTAGCCTAATTCCTAATATTCTTATTTTTAAATATGTATAAAGCATGGTCCTTTTCAGTCCGTATAAAGTTGATATGTGAATGATGCCTCTTGAATTCAAGATGTAATAAGGTCTTATAGTCATGTGGACAGTTCTCTTGATGATTGATGTCTCTCATGTATGAATGTTGAATGAGAGGGTGTTTTCCTGATATGTCGGGCCCAACCCTTGTGGGAGCCCGTTTTGCTCCACATATCTGATGAAAATGATCATGAACATAATGAACCTATTCCTGCACATTTAGACAAACAAGTTAGCAAAAATAAACGAAGCTGAAAGCTTCCATTTGAACTTCGTATTCCTTGATTCTCAGCCTTTGTATTTCAATCATCTAGTGAATGCTTGATTGGATATATATTATATTAATGTTGGTAGTGTAGGCATAAATTATGATGTAATTTATCATTTCTCTACCACCATTCTTTCACAATCTTGCAGATTCATGGAGCGTGGAATCAAAACTGTTGCAGCTTGGAGACACAACAACTAAAGACAACGAGTAAAATGATTCATCATCACAGGAAATGATGAATTGCTCCCTTCCTTTGTGTTTACATTATCTTTAGTAGTTTAGTATTGCATCCCACTTGTACTCATTATTTGATTAAAATATTCAAATTCAGCTACTCCTGCGGCTTGTGCGGGATTTCAGTTTTTACAAATGAATAAAAAGCATTTATTATGCAAATGTCCAATTTTTTGTTACAAATACTTGCATAATAAAACTAAAAATCAAATGTAATCTAATTTTTATGATGGATAATGAATATTTTAACAAAAAAAATTGAAATTTTTTGTACCTTTCAACAATAGATTCAATTCAGCTCTACCTGTTTGAGCTCGTAGTGAAAAATAGGTAACAAGAGTCTTCCACCTAATGAAAAGAGATAGATCCCACACCCAAAATCTAGGTGGTTCACTCAATCTAAGATATGTATGATGTTATTTAGGCTAAATGGAATTATCTAAGTGCAACTAAGCTATGAAATTTATTGATTAATTATGCTAAACTATTGAAATGCAACTTGTTTGAAAACACATTGTGTTATGCATAAATGAACTAGAAATGCATGCAAAACTAAATAGAACTAAATCAAACTGAAAGTGTGCACCCGGAATGTTGATGGAGATTGGAAATTACATTTGAAATACTATTGATGTTATTTTTTAGGCCTAGTGAGACTCATTCGCCATTCTGGGTGAATCAGTCCCAATTCTGCAAAATTGAGCTGGAACCCATTTCTGACAAAAGGGTACCTAAAAATGCATAAAACTCAAAATTGACCCTGGAGTGGGACTCATTCACCACCCATGGAAAATGAGTCAACTTTTGAATTTATGTATTTTCAAAAGTGGAATCTAGAGCTTTCGATCTACACTTTGACTTCCTATAGGTGTCCACTTCTGAAACTCTGACTTTCAAACTTGAAAATGAGTTTTTGTTGATATTTTGACTCATTGAATGAGGAGATGACTTGAAGAACCTTGCAACTTGATTCTTAATGATTTCCAAGTGTCCAAGAGACCTAAGTCTACAAACACACAAGACAAGAGAGAAATGGTGAATGTTAGGGCATGGGTGTTTGCCTCAGTCAAACCCCTTTTAGGTAATTAAACCAAAATGATGAAAGAAAGGAATGAAACATGCAAAAATGGAGTTGATTACCTTTCCATGATGTTTGATCTTGAATATCTACAGTAAAACGTGACTTTTCCCTTCAATGTCTGAAAATTAATATCTTCGTGACTTGAAATGATAAAACCCTAAGTAGCTTGACTTGAGATGGAAGATTGGTGAATGAATAATGAAGAACGAATGTGATTTATAGTTAAAAGACTTATATTTATAGGCATTTCACCTATTTTACCTGATAATACCTCATCACAGGCTGACATGAAGTAATATTAAACTCAAATGTCACTTTTTCCTTGCTCAAAGGTCAAAATTGGGCTAAATGGGATGCACAGGATGGACTAATACTTGGATGGGACTAATTCACCATGCATGGTGAATGGGTCCCACAAGGGCCAATTTGATAGCTAGGAATCTAGGAGCTAAGGAAATAAGGTTTAAAATGCAACTTTGTCAGGTATTTGATCAATTTAGGCCTTGGGATGCACAATATGGGTTACTAGGGGCCTATTAATGATGATGCAAAGGTCAATTAGGGCTTGGGACACATAATTAAATGTGAAAGTGTAATTAGATACAATTTACAACACTAAAATGAGGTCCACATAGCCTAGGAAGGTACAAAAACCAATGTGAATGTGCAAGACACGTTACAACACTGTTTTAACATTAAGTTTAGTCCAAAAACCTTCTAGATTGATGTGATAATGTTATTAAACACATTTTATAATTTTGAATTAGGGAGAAATGGGTTTATTAAGTCTAGAAGAGTGTGAAAGTCCTTTACAAGACTCTACAACACCTTTACAAGACATTGTTAAATGCATATTATTCAGTTTGCAAGGGTCCAAGACCTAGTGGGGATGCATAAAATGCCTCACAATGCTAGATTAAGACCTCATTAAGTCCCATTTATCATGAATTATTCCCATTTCAAGCAAAGGGTACTTTTTTCTATGACACAATACCTAATCAGCATCATGCTTATCACACACATGTACCTTCGCTATTTTTATAAATAGATCCAAAGACAACAACAAAATCACACTTGATAATTGGGAAGAATTAGCATTTGCTAGTTAGGTAGAGATAGGCATTATGAATTCTCCAATTAGGCTTACTAGTAATAAGTTGCAAGAAACATTTCTAGGTGAAATTTCTAGTAGGCATCTAAAATGCATGACAAAGAATAAGCATTCTTTGGCGATTATAGCAATGAAGTGGATATTGGGGAGGGATTGCATAGAATATGAGGATAAATATAGGGTTAATACTGACATTCGTTCCCATTTCGTTGCCTCTTTACTTGATATATAGGTACCCAAGCTAATGATCCTACGACTCACATTGGAAATCTTCCTAAAGCGCTACCTTGGTAGCCTTGGAGAAGTTGTGGCAAATACAGTGTATGGCCTTGGTCTCCCCACAACAAGTGACCTTTGTAGACACATTGAAGAGGATGCAATGGTGTCGTAGGTGCCATTCCTAAGCATATTTCGCGTTATGACGCTTGGAGAGCATTGCCAGAGAGTAACTTGTGCTTGCCACTTCTTGTTGCACTGCTACAACATGGTGTTGTTCTACAACATGAAGTGGTACTCTAATTTTAGAAACCTGGTGTATCCTCCACCAGTTTCCATTGCTACTATTGACACTCCTACTGTTGTTCTAGATCCTATTGATGAATCTTTTCTTGATGTTGTTGATGCTCCTGCTGCCCTAGTTTAAAGAATGAATTCCTTTCTCCCATTTTTTGTATATATTCCTTGAAAGGATTTTAATACATGCTCGAACAACTACATAGTATATATATACTTGAAAATTATGGCCTTAGAGCCATTTTAGAATGTAATATCAAAATATATAATACCGCATAATGAATACAACTTTTTAATCAATTTTCCATCTCTTTTTCTTTCTCTGCTTCTTGCATTATGGGTTCCATTATTTGCTTCTTGTATTATGAGTTTCTTTTAGAAAGACCA